>BQNB010088197.1:0-27719 GCA_026074375.1 Tanacetum coccineum | reverse complement strand
TTGATTTTCAAAATATACAATAATCATCTTTCAGATTCAACATATCATCATTTTTCTAAGACAATTTTGAACCATCAAATAACGAGTACAACTCTTTAACTAGAAAATGGGTCAGTATTTGAGGGGAAGAAACTGTCATAATCATCTTCTTCATAATTAATAAAGTGTCAATCGGAAAATATTTTAATGGTGTCGGGTGAATAATTAAAGGGGAGTTGATTAAGTTCAACTCAATCGCGCTTTATCTGCTATATGTTTAATCTTGACGGGGGTATTAATGCAAAATGTGAGATTGTTTCTTGATACTTAATCTTTAGGGGCTAGTTTTGCAATTTGGGAAACTTAGTTTGCCTTAGGAAAAGTTTGAAAGGAAATTAAAACACCATTATACCTCAGGGGGCATTTATGCCAAAACTAAAAAGTTTTAAACATATTTACCCTTTTCTTTCTTTGCCTCATCTCTCTGTCACTCGAACAACACATAAACTCTAAAAACCTTTCATTATTGACTTTCAAGACTTCAAGAAATTGCTCTATTCTTGTTTGAATCTTAAGGTACACACGTTTGAATGATAAAATACCCGTATATCTGACCAAACCGTGGATTATAACTTAAAAAACCATAAAAATAGTGTGATGATTTATTTATTAAGCTTAATCAAACTGAATTTACAGCAGCTACTTATAAAAGAGGTTTAGCAACTGTAGAAGATCAACTTATCACATATAGAAAGAATGAGGTTCTTTTTAGTGAAGAAGTTGCATTTCTTAAAAGGGAAGTAGCTTGCAAAGACTATGAAATAAATATGCTTAAAAGTGAGTTTGAAAAATTTAAGCAAGAAAAAGAGGGCATTGAATTTAAAATTGAGAAATTTAATAATGCCTCAAATTTGTTAGGGAGTCAGATAGCTGACAAAAGTAAAAAGGGCTTGGGGTATAATGTTGTTCCTCCACCCCATCCTTTAATCTATAATTGACCTAAAAAGCTTGATTTGTCTTATTCTGGTCTTGATGAACTCAAAGACCCTGAATTCAAAAGTTATGGTTCTAAGGATAGTAAGCAAGAGTCTAACATTGTTTGTGATAAAAAATCAAATGCTTCTAAGGAAAATTCTGATGACTCTTTGGTAAAAGAACAAGTATCAGAAGACACAAGTAGCTTTGTTGAGTCTTCACTTAATGTTGATAAAGAAACTGTTTTTCTTGTTGATAAAAAGATAGAGTTTGTCAAACCTAAAAATCATGAAAAACTAGTTAAAAAGTTAGTTAGGTATGCTGAGATGTATAGATCAAAAATTCCTAGGGGAAATAAAAGAAACTAGAATGGACAGAAGTCTAAACAATTAGGAAGTGATTTTGTGATGTATAACAAAGCTTGCTTCATTTGTGGGAGTTTTGATCATTGCAGGCTCATTGTAAATACCATCAAAGGGAAAGGATGGTATATGGGAATAGTTATAACAGGGTGAACTACAACTATACTACCAACAGGACTCACCCTAATGCTCAAAGGAACATGGTTCCAAGAGCAGTTTTAATGAAAACTGGTCTAAAACCATTTAATACTGCCAGGACAGTTAATACTGCTCATTCCAAATCTATAGTTTTTAGTGCTAAACCAATGTCATGTTTTTCAAAATCAGCACAATCAACTGTAAAAAGACCCTATCAATCAAAAACAGTATTAACTAATAAAAAGTTTATCCAAAAAAATAATACTGCCAAGGCAAAAGCAGTATTAACTGCTAGGCCAAAAGCAATTAATACTGCTAGGCCACATTTAGCAGTTGTTAATGCTATTAGGGTTAATCAGGCAAATGCTGTTAAGGCCTCAGCATGTTGGGTTTAGAGACCTACCAAACTTGATAGTGCATCAATCACCTTGAAGAAACACAACTACATTGATGCACGAGGCAGATCCAAGTCAGTAATGGCTTGGGTCCCCAAAGGAAACTAATTTCCTTATTTTTATGTGCAGGGCAAGCCACAACAGGATGATATAGGATTTACTGATAGTGGATGCTCAAGGCACATGACTAGGAACATAGCTTATCTCTCATATTTTAAGAAATTTGATGGAGGTTATGTTACATTTGGGGGAGGAGAACATGGTGGTAGAAATTTTGGTAAAGGAACACTTAAAACTGATAGCCTTGATTTTGAAGATGCATACTTTGTCAATGATTTAAATTTCAACCTTTTTAGTGTCTCACAGATGTGTGACAAAAAGAACTATGTCCTTTTTACTGACACTGAATGTCTTGTCTTATCTCCTAATTTTAAGTTGCCTGATGAAAGTCAGATACTTCTTAAAATTCCTAGAAAGGACAACATGTACAGTTTTGATATGAAGAACATTATTACTAAAGAAAGTTTAACTTGTCTTGTTGCAAAGGCTACATCAAATGAATCAATGCTCTGGCATAGGAGACTTGGTCATATTAACTTTAAGAACATAAATAAGCTTGTTAAGGATAATCTTGTAAGAGGTTCGCCTACAAAACGTTTTGAAAATGACCAAACCTGTGTTGCTTGTCTTAAAGGGAAGCAACACAGAGCCTCTTGTAAGTACAAAGTTCTGAATCCAATTACTAAGCCTTTATTTATGCTTCATATGGATTTATTTGGTCCAACCTTTGTGAGTAGTTTAATGCATAAGAAGTATTGCTTAGTAGTCACTAATGATTATAGCAGGTTTTCTTGGGTTTTCTTTTTAACAACTAAGGATGAAACCAGTGAGATTCTCCAGAACTTTATCAAAGAAATAGAAAACCTAGTAGATAAGAAAGTGAAAATAATCAGGAGTGATAATGGAACAGAATTTAAGAATAAAGTTATGGATGATTTTTGCAGAGAAATAGGTATTAAGAGGGAATACAATGTAGCCAAGACACCTCAGCAAAATGGTGTGGCTGAGAGGAGGAATAGGACACTAATTGATGCTGCTAAAACCATGTTAGCTGACTCTAAGTTACCTACCACATTTTAGGCTGAAGTAGTTAATACTGCTTGCTATGTACAGAATATGGTCTTAGTAGTCAAGCCTCATAACAAGACACCTTATGAACTTTTTAGAGGTCTTAAAACAACTCTAAACTTTATGAGACCATTTGGATGTCATGTTACCATTCTTATTACTTTAGACAATTTAGGTAAGTTTGACGGCAAAAGTGATGAAGGTTTCTTTGTTGGATATTCCTTGGGTAGCAAAGCTTTTAGGGTATATAACACAAGAACCAGGAGGGTAGAAGAAAACTTGCATATTGGGTTTTTAAAGAATAAGCCTATGATAGAAGGGAATGGTCCAAAGTAGTTGTTTGATATTCTTTCTCTAACCCAATCTATGATATATGCACCAGTAGCTACAGGTACAATATCAAATGAATCTTCAGGTACACAAGGAGAACTTAATGCAGGTACATCTACTTAGAAAGAAGAAATCAGTCAAGATTGCATTGTGATGCCAATTTGGAAAGATGCTTCGCATACTTTCGATTCATCTCTAAGAAAGTTGTAATTGACCAACCCACTGCTGATGATCAAAAGCAGGTTGAAGATGGTCCACATAATGAGACTGATGAAAAAGATAAGTCCGAAGATGATAGCAGTTCTAAGGAAGCTAATGCTGCTGGACAACATGTTAATACTGCTAGTCCTGAAGTTAATACTGGTCGTTTTAAACTTAATACTGTTGGATCATCAGTGGAAACTGCAAGTTCCATATGAACTCATAGCCCTAAAGAACAATGTCAAATTGGGAGCTAGTCATACACTTGAGACCACTCATGTTGAGTTCTTCAGTGATGAAGATGAACCAGAAGTTGATTTGGGGAACATCACTAATTCCTATACAGTTCCAACCACTCCTAATACAAGAATCTATAAAGATAACCCAATTAAAAATGGTATTGGAGATGTGAAAGTCCTCTATTCAGACAAAAGAATGACAAAAACAACTCTGAACAAGGGTTTCTCAGTGCTGTATATGAACAAAAAAACAATGAACTACCTGAATACTTGTTTATATGCTTGTTTCTTATCACAGATTGAACCCACAAGCATTGCTAAAGCTCTATCTGATTCATCTTAGGTGGAAGCAATGCAGGAAGAACTTTTGCAATTCAAACTCCAACAGGTTTGGAAACTTATTGATTTGCCTAATGAGAAGAGGGCCATTGGAACAAAATGGGTCTTCAGAAACAAGAAAGATGAAAGAGGGATTGTGATTAGGAATAAAGCAAGGTTGGTTGCACAAGGTCATAGATAAGAAGAAGGTGTAGACTATAAAGAAGTTTTTGCCCCTGTGGCAAGAATTGAGGCAATAAGATTGTTTTTAGCCTATGCTTCTTTTATGGGTTTTCTGGTATATCAAATGGATGTAAAGAGTGCATTCTTGTATGGAACCATTAAAGAAGAGGTTTATGTTACTCAACCACTAGGATTTAAAGATCCTGACCATCCACACAAAGTTTACAAGGTGGTCAAGGCACTTTATGGGTTGCATCAAGGTCCAAGAGCATGGTATGAAACCTTGGCTAACTATTTGTTGGGCAATGGGTTTAAAAGAGGGACGATAGATCAGACATTGTTTATCAAGAAGTAAAAAGGAGATATTTTGTTTGTACAGGTTTATGTTGATGACATTATCTTTTGCTCTACAAGCAAGGAACTGTAAATTGCATTTGATAAGCTTATGAAGGATAAGTTTCAGATGAGTTCTATGGGAAAACTCACTTTCTTCTTAGGAGTACAAGTAACACAGAAGGAAGATGGAATATTTATGAGTCAGGATAAATATGTTGCTGAGATTTTGAAGAAATTCAACTACACTAATGTGAAGTCTGCTTCTACTCCAGTTGATTTGGAAAAGCCTTTAGTCAAAGATGGAGATGCTGATGATGTTGATGTACATCTCTATAGATCCATGATTGGGTCTTTGATGTCTCTCACAATCATCTAGTCCAGATATTATGTTTAGCAGTATGCTCAAGACAGATTCCAAAGTTGCAACAAATACATTCCCATCTCTTAGCAATCAAGAAATTTTAGATATCTAAAAGCAAACAACCATTAGCCTTTGGTATTTCTAGGGTATTCTCCATTTTGAACTAGTTGCCTTATACTGATAGTGACTATGCTGACACACACAAGATAGGAGTTCTACAACTAGAGGTTGTCAGTTTTGGGGAAATAGGTTGATATCATGGGAGTGTAAGAAGCAAACTGTGGTTGCCACCTCTACAACTAAAGCTAAATATGTGGCTGCTGCTAGTTGTTGTGGACAAGTACTCTAGATTCAAAACCAATTGCTGGATTATGGGTATAATTTCATGAATACTGTCATTAATATTGAGAATAACAGTGACTATATGCATTATTAAAATCCGTTCAACTTCTAAAAACAAAACATATAGAGATTAGGCATCATTTTATAAGAGATTGCAATGCTAAAAAGTTAATACAAATGGTTAAAATTCATACAGATCATAATGTTGCAGATCTTCTTACAAAAGGTTTTGATGCTGAAAGGTTTCAGTACTTGGTCTCAAGTATTGGAATGCTTAATCCTTAATGTCTACATCTCTTTATATCTTTGTAAAAAGTTTTGTAAAGGATTAGTAATGTCAGTCTTGTCAATTAGTACTGCTAAGTATAATTAGTACTGCTAGTTATACTTAAGACTGCTTGTTAAAACTGTTAGTCATACTTAATACTGTCAAGAAGAAAATACTTTAAATTGTGTATTTTTAGCCATGGACTAACACCTGCAGGCTAAGCATATTGAATACCTAATGTTAAAAGCTTCACCTCTGAAGTCTTGTTTGAGGGGAGGCTACTTATGTCAATATGCAGTCAAGCATGGACGGAAGCACATGTAACATCAAAATGTCTTAAAAAGAATCAAAAAAACATCTAGGTATGTCAAAAGAGGTCAGGACACCAAGATACCTTAGTCTAGTGCCCCCCTGTACAGGTTGGTGATGAGACTATCCATAAGGAGTTGGGTGACAGAATGGAAAGGGCTGCCACTACTGCTTCTAGCTTAGAAGCAGAGTTGGACAGTGGTAACATCAATAGTACCCAATCCATGGCAACACTTAATGAGCCAAGTCCTTAGGGAACTGGTTCAGGTAGTGGTCCCAGGTGCCAAGATACCATATTAGGAGGTGTATATGCTCAAACTAGGTTTGAGACTACATCTAAATAGTCCAATGATCCACCTCTCTTAAGAGTTCACACACTTGGAAGTGGGGAGGACAATATGAAACTTATAGAATTGATGGCACAATGTACAAAAACTGTCTGCATTGGTGAGCTCAAAATAATAGAGAGATTTGTGATATAAAAACAGAAAGAGTGACTTGGTGAGTTAAAAGAAATGAGAGATTCGGTGAGCTTAAAAATAGAAAGAGAGTTGTGTGATAAAAACAAAAAGAGTGAATTGGTGAGCAAAAAGAATTGAGAGATAATGTGAGCATAAAAACAGAAAGAGAGATTGTGAGTGCCAAGATTTGGTGATGGAAATGATTTTTGGATGAAATTGAGGTTAAAACTACTATCTCCAAGTTAGTACTGCTGGGTATTACTAAGTATTGCTGGGCATTACCTAGTACAGTTGGCTATGTTTTAGTATTGTTGGGCTTAAAGTTAGTACTGTTAGGCTAAAATTAGTACTGCTGGATGACCGTTAGTACTGTTTGAGCCATAACATAATTTCCTTCACTAATTCTAGCCGTTGAGATATTTTCGCCAAACTGCCTTGTTTATAGCATATAGGGTTTGACTAATTGGAGAATTCATGATCTTTCTATATATTCATAAGATTTCTTCAAGATAAGAACAAAATTCTTTCAGTCGGTCAAATCACAACCCTAAGTGCTCTCTATATTATCTCAATTAACTTTGTAAACCTTACTTTCTCTCATAAAAGAGCCTAACCTAGAACTTTACTTTTATTTTTCTCTCATCAAATGGCAAATTTGGAGATTTGCGACAAACACAACATGGTGGCCTACTTACAGAAGCTAGAGGGAAGTGAAGCCTTTCATTAAATTGTGGATTTTCTAAATACTAGTCATATCAAGTATGCCTTTATTGAGAATCCCAAGATATATATTTCCTTAATCCAACAGTTTTAGGGAACAGCTACTGCTAGAACAACTGATGATGGAGAAGTGGAAATAATTGCTAGCATTGATGGACAAGTCAAGACTATCACTAAAGTATCTATGAGAAGACACCTCAAGTTGGAAGACTCTGATGGTATTACTTTTTTACCAAATACAAAGATTTTTTATCAACTTGATCGGGGTATGTGTCTGATTCTGCTAGACTTACTTTTCAAAATGGACACTTTTCTCCTCAGTGGAGGTTTTTCATTCATACAATCCTTTACTATTTAAGTCTAAAGACAATAGCTTAGGAGCAATTTAGTAGCAATATAGCAACTGCTATAATTTGCTTGGCCACAAATAGGACTTTCAATTTTTCAAAAATAATCTTTGATGCTATGGTAAAGAATTTGGATAGCACACACAAGTTTTTAATGTATCCAAGGTTTCTTCAAATCTGTTTAAACAAACAAATAAGACTTCTTCAACCTCACACCAGAACTTATCCTACTCCTACCCTTACACAAAAACTGTTTAGCAACATGAAAAAGGGTTTTAAGGGTTATTCTGGGGTAGACTTTCCTCTATTTCCTACAATGATCACTACACCTAAGTCATCTCCTTCAAGAATAACATCTTTACCATCCTTATCACCTCAAACATATCAATCACCTCTTAGGGATATAACCAGACAAGATGCTAAGATTCCTTAGTCTCAGTTTCCTACTCAAACCCAAGTAGCAGATGAGGCTGCATTCATAAGTGTGTATGTTGATGCTGGAGGGGCTGCCACTACTGACATTGGCTTAGAAGCAGGTCAGGGCAGTGGTACCATACATAAGACCCCTAACAGGCCTCATGATTTACGTATCCTAAGAGTTCACACACTTAGAAGTGATGAGGGCAGTCTGCAACAAAATGAATTGATGGATATAGTTACCAAATTGACTGATAGAGTTGAAGTTTTAGAGAATGACATGTAGCAGACAAATAAGGTTTATAGTTCTGTTCTTACAAAACTCATCTTAAGAGTGAAAAAGTTAGAGAAGAAAGTCAAGACAAATAAAGCTAGGAGAAGGGCCAAGATAGTTATTTCAGAGGATGCATATGCTGAAGAGGATTCTTCCAAACAGGGGAGGAAGATCTCTAAAATTGATAAAGATCCTACAATCTCATTGGTACAACATGAGCAAGACATGGAATATGATTTTGATGTTAGTACTGCTGAAGGATTTACTACTGCCAGTGTACCTGTTACCAATGCTAGTGCGACTCCTGAAGTTAGTACTACTGCTGAAAATTTAGTGTACATCAGAAGGAGTGCAGAAAAGAGAAAAGATAAAGGAAAAGCTATTATGAAAGAAGATGAATCTGTTTAGAAGAAGACAAAGAAGCAATTAGAGCAAGAAAGACTTAGGCATGAAGAAGCTATTAGATTGCAAAAACAGATTAATGAAGAAGAAAGACAAAGGATTGCTAAGGATGCAGAAATAGCTAAAAAGTTACAAGAAGCATTTGATAGAGCAAGACAAGAACAAGAAGTTGTAGCTGAAGCTGATCAAGCCCATGATATTGATTGGAGTGATCCCGCTGTTCTAAAATATCATGCAGTTCAGAACAGATCTTTCTCTAAAGCTAAAGTAAGGAAGAATATGTGTATATATTTGAAGAATCAAGGAGGATACAAGTAGAGTCATTTCAAGGGAATGAGCTATGAAGATATTAGACCTATATTTTAAAGAGTATGGGATTAAAATAATGCTTTTGTACCTAAAGATTCTAAGATTAAAAAGGAAGTGATGAAGAGACCTGGATTTGATTTTCAACAAATGTCTAGTAAAAAGAGATCAAGAAAAGATTCTGATGAAGACAATGCCAAGAAACATAAACTAGAGGATGATGCTGAGAAGAAAGAGCTTAGAGATAGTATGGATGTAGTTCCAAGGGATGATATTGCTATTGGTGTTGAGTCTCTGGCTACTAAATACCCAATAGTTGACTAGAAGACACATGTTTTGACAGAAAATATGATGTATTATCAAATGATCAAAGCAGATGGAAATTCTAAAAATTACAAAATATTCAGTAAAATGCTTGATGATTTTGATAGGCAAGATGTGCTGGATCTACACAGACTAGAACAAGAAAGGTATGATACAACAAGTCCATAAGGATATGACTTGTTACTTTAGGGAGATATGAAGATCATATTTGAGCCTAATGAAGAAGCTGAAATATGGAAGAATCAACAGGACTACAACTTGATAAGCTAGAGATTATTTGACTCATGTGGAATTCATATGTTGCTGATGCATAATGGAATTGCTATTCACATGATGATAAAGAAGAAATATCCTCTTACTCAAGAAATTCTTTCAAGGATGTTAAGTAGAAGACTAGAGGTTGATCAAGAAAATGAAATGGCATTTGAACTTCTCAGGTTTATAAGGTCTCAACTGCAGAAGTAGAAGAATGTTTAGAAGAATCCTCTCAAAAAGGTTTCATTCAAGAAACTTGATGATTTGATGGTAAATCACAAGTTTAGGGGAGGATTGTTGGGAATTAAATGTCTACACACTTAGTCCTGCCAAGCCAATACTTAATACTGCTCAAGATATAACTAATAGTACTAACTGGTTAGTACTGTCAGAAAAAAGTTAGTACTGCCAGTACTAAACTTAATACTGCTGGAGGACATAGTACTGCTGGATGAAGATTACAACTGTTAAAGAGATAAAAGCGTGTTTTATGATATATATGGATTGATTCAATGTATATCCTATATAGTTAGAAGATATGTTGATATCTTATAGAAGTTTAGAAGATTTGTAGTCATCTTGTAAAGGACTCCTTGGTGTATAAAAGGAGATCCTAGGTTATGGTTTAGATATATCAATCAATCTTTGTTTGTAGCTTCAAGGTTGTAAACCCTAGTACTAGACAAAGTACTCGTATTATTCATCATAATAATATTGAAGCTTTTTGGTTATATTCATTGTTCATTCATTCTACTGCATTACAGTTTACTATTACATAGATATTCTTCTAAGTATTAAAGAGTAGATTTCGCATACTCTTTAGTATCAACAAAGTTTCTAGCATAGTTTTCTTGAATCTATTCAATACAACTAACCCTTTAATAAGGTTTGCAAGATCTAGTTGGGATCAACAAGTATGATTGCCTATAATGTTTCAAATGGTTATCCAAGTTCTTTATCAGCGTGCTGCGCACAAGTTCTATGGATGAGAAACTCATGCTCACAGATTATGGCTTCCACTTGATAAAATACCTATGTTTTGACTCACAGCAGCCATAGCCCTCCTCGTGTAATCCAGTCCAGCATATCCCGAACCCAGCACATCGATGTCATAAAAAAAAAAAAAAAGATATCCTTCATAAAGAACAGGTATGAAAAGGGTATTGTTGAATTATTCTTTGTCGGAACTGAATACCAGTTAGCTGACTTGTTTACTAAAGCTTTATCGGAAGATAGGTTTAAGTATCTTGTCAGACGACTCGGTATGAGATGTTTGACTCCAGATGAACTGGAGGTTCTGGCAATTGAATCTGCTTGATCCATCAAACATCAATTTGTACATATTTTTATTCTCTCTTTATTTTTGATTTATAAATATTTTTGAAAAAAGAAAATACAAAAATATAAAACCAATAAAAAGAAAATAGAAAAATATAAAACCTAGAAAAACAAAATATAAAATCAAAAAAATTTCAAAAATACCAAAAAGAATCTTCTCGACATGTCTCTTGGAATCGATAACATTTACGTACCTAGAAATGTTGATTAACATCGACACGGGAGTGTAAAAAGAAAGATCGAACGAGAGTTTCAAATGCTTTTTAAAACATGTCATATTCTAAAATTTTCTCTATTACTTATGAACATTTCATGCATAACCCGGTCTCGAATGTAAATGGGAATTGTACGCCCTCTGCGCTTACCTAAAATAGAAAGAGTCTTCATCATGTTTTTCAAAATCTTTGAACATAATTTTTCAAAAATAACTTTCAATGTCAAAATTGTTACAATCTCATTTAGTGGGTATTTTTCCATAAAAATTGTATTTGTTAAAATTGTGTGTTCAACACTCCCTTTCTCGAATAATCTTCAAAGAATTGTAGTACGTAGAATGTCATTTTATGTGAATCAATTTATGAGGGGGAGCTTTTTAAAACAAAGCCTTTTAACGTGTCAGATACATCTCATACATGTCAATTTTATGTATCCAAACACAGTTTGTGAAATAAAAATGTGGAAACTCAATGTCAATTAATAATATACATTGTTCACTAAGGCATCTTACTCCGTCTTCAACATTTTGTGGTGTTATATCAATTTTTCATTCCAATGTCAAATTTTAATAAATATTGGTATCCCACATATACTATTGAAGGGGGAGCAACCAAAATAATCCATAGCCATATCGTAGTATATTTTTCTCCACATGGAATAATCATGTCAAAATTTGAATCAATTGGTCTTCAAATACTAAGTGTTTTATTAATTAAAATGAGGGGAAAAATGTGATTAAAAATGTTATAGATGAATGTGATCTTTAAGACTCTAAGTGCAGCTTCTTTCCTTCATGTTGCCTAACAATTATCGAATCTCGAAGCACATGATGATAGAGGGGAGTATTTGAAAATAACAATGTTAGAAATGGTTTTAATTGTTCGATCTCTATACCCAACAACCTAATAATTTTCATGACGATCTGAAGTCATAAGGTTGATTAAGGTTAGAGTAAAGTCCAATGATCCACCCATAACTGGAGGGATCTACCAAGGACACCCCATAGTTAGAACTAGCAGTCCTTAGGTTGATGGAGATGTAATGTGTAATAAGGGAAGAATGCCGACTAAGATTGAGCTAACACTGGAACAATCACAACAAGGTGTTAGTAATGACGTCTTGGTAAGCATTGAAGGGGTTGAAGAATGAAAAAGAAATGTATGGATAAAGGGTGAAAAGAAAGAAGCCCTCCTTACACCTTAGGCAGAAACCGGGTCAATACATAATCTATCAAAATCACACAGATGATTGTTGATATTGAAGACGACATCATGGACCCAGTGATGCAATGCACAACCCTTCCCAGCCATTCGGGTTTCTCTCAAAAGAAACTTGTCTCATTTGTCACGGAGATACACACGTTATCTATTGACATCTCACTCCGAGATTGTTGATATTGAATAGGTGGCAGTCTGCTCCAGCCTCCGATTACTAAAACCAAAAGTGCACAAATCGAGTCTAGAGCCAAGAAGAGATCAAATATAAATCTCATTAGGACACAATGTCAAAATACACTTGTTGAATACCATAAAGTTCACAAGTTGTAACAAAGAGTCCTACGCATTATCCTTGAGATCTTGCCAGAACATCCGAGTGATACTTAAGTATTCACAGTGAAGATGGAAATCCTGCTTGAGCCAACATCAAACAAGCTCTTGGTAGGTGACTTGCAAGATTCTATATGAATCAAGCTTGTGATAACTGGATATCAATTTTGGTCCAGTAAATGAATTGACGACTTAATCAGAAAGATAGTAACTATCTGATTCACTCTTACCGTGTTGTCTGCTTTGAGACGTTCCGGTAATGAGAACTAGCAAGCATGGTGAATCTAATACATCTGTGTTAGAAGATCCTACGCTTTAAGCTGGAAACCCTGTCAAGGAGATTCTTTGAATCTACCTGATCACAGGTATAGTATTTATACTATAAAACGGGAAACCGGAGGTTAATGCAACCGAACTCAAATGATGACAAAGCAAATTCACTATTTATTGTAACTGATTTATGTTCAGATAGACGACGGTGTTGCAGCCTCATTCCAGCGAAGTCGGATTCATAAACCACATGCTCTTACTCAAGCTTTCAAAGTCAATCATTCAACGTCAAGATAGTTGATTCTAATCTTCCCCACCATCAAAGAGCCTCAAAGTCAAATAAAGAATCATCAATTGGGGAGATTGTTAGACTTATAATCATATGTCAAACAAGAATGTATCAAGTATGAGCATGTTGGTCAAGAGCACAAGTTGATCAAGGAAGTCAAATCAAGATGATTCAAGTCAAGGAGATGATGCAAGATAACGATCTCAAGAACTCAAAGTCAAAAAGATAAAGGCTCAAAATCAAGATCACAAAGCATGAATGAACAACGCCATTACAATAAGACAAGTCCATAACAAGGCAAAGCATAAACGTTAAACGTCATATCTTCAATGTCATCGGTGATACAGAGAAGTTTGAAGAAAGAGACCTCAACATTGGGGGAGATTGTTAGCCTTAATTATATTAAGTCAAACAAGAATGTTATCGGTCTTAGAAAGTCAAACTAGGTCTTGTATTGTAATAGGCTAGTCGGGTTCAACGGGCTTGGATTGTAATCTAATATTGTCTGTGTTTCGGGCTCAAAGCCCAAGTTAAACCAAGCCCGGCCCATTTAGAAAGCCCAAGTGCCAGGCTAGTATAAATATCCCTTCACCACACTTGGTGAAGGGTGTTGGTTACAATTTCACTTCACTTGTAACTTTCCCATTCTCTCTCTAATCTAGTTTCTCTCTCTAAGATTTCTTACTTTCTAGCATCTTGGTATAGAACATAGTTGTGTAATGGATTAAATACATGGGATAACAATCACTAATTCCTATACAGTTCCAACCACTCCTAATACAAGAATCCATAAAGATCATCCAATTAAAAATGTGATTGGAGATGTGAAGTCCTCTATTCAGACAAGAAGAATGACAAAATCTACTTCTAAACAAGGGTTTCTCAATGTTGTATATGATCAAAAAACATATGATACCCTAAATACTTGTTTATATAATTGTTTCCTATCACAGATTGAACCCACAAGCATTGCTAAAGCTCTATCTGATTCATCTTGGGTGGAAGCAATACAGGAAGAACTTCTGCAATTCAAGCTCTAACAGGTTTGGAAACTTATGGATTTGCCTAATAGGAAGAGGGCCATTAGAATAAAATGGGTCTTCAAAAATAAGAAAGATGAAAGAGGGATTATGATTAGGAATAAAGCAAGGTTGGTTGCACAGGGTCATCGACAAGAAGATAGTATAGACTATGAAGAAGGTTTTGCTCCTGTGGTAAGAATTGAGGCAATAAGATTGTTTTTAGCCTATGCTTCTTTTATGGGTTTTCTGGTATATCAAATGGATGTGAAGAGTGCATTCTTATATAGGAACCTTTGAGGAAATTTTATGTTACTCAACCACCAGGATTTAAAGATCCTGACCATCTAGATAAAGTTTACAAGGTGGTCAAGGCACTTTATGGGTTACATCAAGCTTCAAGAGCATGGTATGAAACCTTGGCTAACTATCTGTTGATCAATGGGTTTAAAAGAGGGAAGATAGATCCAACATTGTTTATCAAGAAGCAAAAAGGAGATATTTTGCTTGTACAGATCTATGTTGATGACATTATCTTTGGTTCTATAAACAAGGAGCTGTGTACTGCATTTGAGAAGCTTATGAAGGATAAGTTTAAGATGAGTTCTATGGGAGAACTTACTTTCTTCTTAGGATTACAGGAAACTTAGAAGGAAGATGGAATATTTATTAGTCAGGATTAAATAATATAGCTGAGATTTTTGAAGAATTCAACTACACAATAGAAGTCCTGCTTCTACTCCAGTTGATTTGGAAAAGCCTTTAGTAAAGATGGAGATGTTAATGATGTTGTTGTACATACTATAAGATCTATGATTGGGTCTTTGATTATCTCACAACAACTAGGCCAGATATTATATTTGCAATGAAAATGTGCAGATCCAATTTAACCAAAGACATCCATCTCTTAGCAACAAGAGAATTTTTAGATATCTTAAAGGCAAACCAACATTAGGCCTTTGGTATTCTAAGGATTCTCCATTTGAACTAGTTTTTACTTATAAACTAATAGTGACTATGGCTGAGCACTCAAGATAGGAAGCTACAACTATAGATTTCAGTTTTTTGTGTAATAGTTGATAAAATAGCAGTGTAAGAAGTAAATTGTGGTGCCACCTCTACAACTTAAACTGAATATGGTTAGCTGCTATAAATTCATGAATACTAGTAATTAAATAAAGACAATAATAGTAACTATCTGCATTATAAAAAATCTGTTTCAACATTCTAAAACAAAACATATAAGATTAGGAAATCATTTTTATAAGAGATTGCAATGCTAAAAAGTTAATACAAATGGTTAAAATTCATACTGATCATAATGTTGCAGATCATCTTACAAAAAGGTTTGATGCTGAAGGATTGTAACTTGGTCTCAGGTATTGGAAATGCTTCCTTAATGTCTACATCTCTTTATGTCTTTGTAAAAGTTTTTAAAGGAATGTACAAGGTTAGTCTTGTCAATTAGTACTACTAAGTAAATTAGTACAGCTAGTTATACTTAAGACTGCTTGTTAAAACTGTTAGTCATACTTAATATTGTCAAGAAGAAAATACTTTAGATTATGTATTTTTGGCTATGGACTAACACTTGCAGGCTAAGCATATTGAGTACCCGACGTTGAAAACTTCACCTCTGAAGTATTGTTTGAGGGGAGGCTACTTATGTCAAGCATGGATGGAAGGACATGTAATATCAAAAATGTGTTAAAAAGAATCAAAAACATCTAGGCATGTCAAAAGAGGTTGGGACACCAAGATACCTCAGTCTAGTGGTCCCCGTGTAAAGGTTGGTGATGAGGCTGTCCATAAGGAGTTGGGTGACAGAATGGAAAGGGCTGCCACTACTGCTTCTAGCTTAGAAGCAGAGCAGGACATTAGGGTTAACATCAATAGACCCATCTAATGGCAACACTTAATGAGCCAAGGTCCTTAGGAACGTTTCAGGTAGTGGTCCCAGGTGCCAAGATACCATATTAGGGGGTGTAGATGCTCAAATTAGGTTTGAGACTACATCTAAATAGTCCAATAATCCACCTCTCTCAAGTGTTAACACACTTGGAAGTGGGGAGGACAGTATAAAACTTATGGAATTGATGGCACATTGTACTAAATTGTCTGAATTGGTAAGAAAAAGAAAAGAGAGATATAGTGAGATGAAAAACAGATAGAGAGTTGTGTGATAAAAATAGAAAGAGTGAATTAGTGAGCAAAAAGAATTGAGAGATAATGTGAGCATAAAAACAGAAAGAGAGATTGTGAGTGCCAAGATTTGGGTGAAGGAATGATTTTAGGATGAAAATGAGGTTTAAAACTGTCTATCACAAGTTAGTACTGCTGGGCATCACTTAGTACTGCTGGGCATTACATATTAAACTGATAGAATCATGATTTTCTTACTTTAACCCTTAGCTTTAAAGTTAGTACTGATAGGCTAAAATTAGTACTGCTTGATGACCGTTAGTACTATTTGCGCCATAACAGAATTTCCTTCACTAATTCTAGCTGTTGAGATATTTCCGCCAACTATCTAGCCTATAGGGTTTGACTAATTGTAGAATTCATGATCTTTCTATATATTAGTAAGATTTCTTCAATATAAGAACAAAATTCTTTCTGTCGGTCAAATCACAACCTTAAGTGCTCTCTTTATTATCTCAATTAACTTTGCCAAGCTTACATACTCTCATCCACGACCTCATCCCAGAACTTTAATCGTATTTTTCTCTCATTAAATGGAAAATTTAGAGTTTTGTGACAAACACAACATGGTGGCCTACTTACAAAAGCTAGAGGGAAGTGAAGCCTTTCATCAAATTGTGGATTTTCTAAATGCTAGTCATATCAAGTAATTCCGCCCTTATTTGGAATCCCAAGATTAATGTTTCACCTTAAATCCAACATTTTTGGGAACCCCTACTGCTAGAACAACTGATGATGGAGAAGTGGAAATAATTGCTAGCATTGATGGACAAGTCAAGACTATCACTGAAGCATCTCTAAGAAGACACCTCAAGTTGGAAGACTCTAATTGTATTACTTCTTTACCAAATACAGAGATTTTTGAGCAACTTGCTCTTATGAGGTATGTGTCTGATTCTGCTAGACTTACTTTTCAAAGGGACACTTTTCTCCCCAGTGGAGGTTTTTCATTCATATAATCCTTCACTGTTTAAGTCCAAAGACAACAACTTAGGATCAATTTAATAGCAATATAGCAACTGCTATAATTTGCTTGGCCACAAACAGGACTTTTAATTTTTCAAAAATGATCTTTGATGCTATGGTGAAGAATTTGGATAGCACACACAAGTTTTTAATGTATCTAAGATTTCTTTAAATCTGTTTAAACAAACAAAAGAGACTTCTTCAACCTCACACCAGAACTTATCCTACTCCTACCCTTAAACAAAAACTGTTTAGCAACATGAAAAGGGTTTTCAAGGGTTATTCTAGGGTAGACTTTCCTCTATTTCCTACAATGATCACTGCACCTAAGTCCTCTCCTTCCAGAATAACATCTTTACCATCATTATCACCCCAAATACAACAATCATCACCACTTAGGGATATAACCAGACAGGCAGCTGAGATTCCTCAGTCTCAGTTTCCTACTCAAACCCAAGTAGCAGATGAGGCTACATTCACAAGTGTGGATGTTGATGCTGGAGGGGCTGCCACTACTGACATTGGCTTAGATGCAGGTCAGGGCAGTGGTACCATACATAAGACCCCTACCAGGCCCTATGATTCACCTCTCCCAAGAGTTTACACACTTGAATGATGAGGGCAGTCAGCAATCAAAATGAAATGATAAATTTGGTTACCAAGTTGATAGATAGAGTTAAAGTTTTGGAGAATGACTTGAAGCAGACAAAGAAGGTTTATAGTTCTGCTCTTACAAAGCTCATCTTAAGAGTAAAAGACGTAAAGAAGAAAAGTCCAAGACAAACAAAGCATAATAAGGAGGAAAGTTTATTTTAGAGGATGAAGATGCTGAAGAGGATTCTTCCAAACAGAGGAGGAAGATCTTTGACATTGATAAAGACCCTACAATCTTATTGGTACAACCTGAGCAAGACATGGAATATGATTTTGATGTTAGTACTGCTGAAGGTTTTACTACTGCCAGTATACCTGTTACCACTGCTAGTGCTTTTATGAGTACTACTAGTGCGACTCCTGAAGTTAGTACTGTTGCTGCAAATTTAGTGTACATCAGAAGGAGTTTAAAAAAGAGAAAAGATAAAGGAAAAGCTATTATGAAAGAAGATGAATCTATTCAGAAGAAGTCAAAGAAGCAACTAGAGCAAGAAAGACTTGGGCATGAAGAAGCTATTAGATTGCAAGAACAGATTAATGAAGAAGAAAACCAAAGGATTGCTAGGGATGCAAAAATAGCTAAATAGTTACAAGAAGAATTTGATAGAGCAAGACAAGAATAAGAAGTTGTAGCTAAAGCTGATCAAGCTTATGATATTGATTGGAGTGATCCTGCTGTGCTAATATATCATGCACTTCAAAATAGATCTTTCTCTGTAGCTGAAGTAAGGAAAAACATGTGCATGTATTTGAAAAATCAGGGAGGAAACAAGCTGAGTCATTTCAAGGAAATGAGCTATGAAGATATTAGACCTATATTTGAAAGAGTACAGGATCAAAATAATGCTTTAGTACCCTAAGATTCAGAGATTAAAAAGGAAGTGATGAAGAGACCTGGATTTAATTTTCAAACTAAAGTCCCTACTAAAAATAGAGCCAAGAGAAGATACCGATGGAAAGAAAAACAAAGCCAGAAACATAAACAAAGAATGCTGCTAAGAAGAAAAGCATAGAGATAGTATGGATGTAGTTTTCCAAGAGAAGATGATGCTATTGATGTTTGAGTCCTTCTTGCTACTACATGACCTAATAGTTGAACTAGAAGACACATTTTTTGATAGAAAATATGATGTATTATCAGAATCATCAAGAAAAAAAAAAGGAAAAAGAAAAAAAAAAAAAAAAAGAAAAGGAATAAAAAAGGAGAAAAAAAAAATAAAAAGGGAAGAAAAGAAAAAAAAAAAAAAAAGAAAAAAAAAAAGAGCAGATGGAAGTTCTAAAAACTACAAAATATTCAGCGAAATGCTTGATGATTTTGATAGGCAATGTATCCTGGATCTACACAAACTGGTACAAGAAAGGTATAATACAACAAGTCCAGAAGGATATAAATTGTTACTTTAGGGAGATATGAAGATTTTATTTGAGCCTAATGAAGAAGATGAAATATGGAAGAATCAACAAGGCTACAACTTGATAAGCTAGAGATTATTTGACAACCTGTGAAGATTCATATGTTGCTTGATGCATACTGGAAAATTGCTATTTACATGATGATAAGAAGTAATACCTCCTTACTCAAGAGATGCTTTCAAGGATGTTTAAGTAGAAGAACTAGAGTTGACAGAAAAGTGAAATGACATTTAAAACTTCTTAGGTTTATAAGGTCTCAACTTCAACAGTACGATAATGTGTTTTTTGGAACATCCTCATTTATTTATTAATTAAAATGTAGAAGTAAACTAGAAGATTTGATTTAGAAGAAACTTAGGATTTAAAGGTAAATCACAAGTTTAGGGGATGATTGTTGAAATAAATTCTTCACATGTAGAACTTCTAGTTTAAGAGATTAATACTGCTCAGATTATAACTAAAAGTATTAACTGAGTTAATACCACTAGTACAAGTTTAGTACTGCTAGTGTTAATTTGTACTGGCAAAGAAACTTAATACTGCTGAAGACTTAAGACTGCCAGAAGAAGTTAAAGACTGCATGAAGATAAAGACGTGTGAAGAAGAGATAAAGACGTGTTAAAAGAAATGTATTAGTTATCTTGTGTATATTCTAAATATTTAGAAAGATATGCATATAAGCTTAATGTTTTAGAAGATTCATAGTTATCTTGTAAAGGACTCCTTGGTGTATAAAAGGAGATCCTAGGTTATGGTTTAGATACAGATCAATCAGTCTTTCTTTGTAGCTTCAAGATTGTAAACCCTAGTACTAGACAGAGTACTCGTATTATTCATCATAATAATATTGAAGCTTTTTTTGTTAAATTCAATAGTTTATTCATTCAACTACCATCACAGTTTACTATTACATTCATATTCTTCTAAGTACTAAAGAGTAGATTCCGCATACTCTTAGTATTAACAAAGTTTCTAGCATAGTTTTCTTGAATCTATTCAATACAACTAACCCTTTTACAAGGTTTGCAAGATCTAGTTGGGATCAACACTTAACGACCAAAAGCTTCCTGAAAAAGCTAATAATCAAACGTTGAAGTTTCTTCAAATCTTTCAAAGATTACACTTCGATATTAGCTTCGTGGATGCTCTTCTTCATATGCCGAAGTTTGCTTATACGTTTAAGAGTCTTCTAAGTAATAAGGAAAAATTATTTGAATTAGCTAGTACTCCGTTAAATGAGAATTGTTTGGCAGTGCCCCTAAAAAAAGTTGCCCGAAAAACTTGGAGACCTTAGAAAATTCCTAATCCCGTGTGATTTTTCGGAGCTAGATGAGTGCTTAGCCATGGCCAATCTTGGCGCTATCATTAATCTAATGCCTCTTTCCGTATGGAAGAAGTTTTCGCTCCCAGAACTCACTTCGACTCGCATGACACATCGAAACTTTGCAAAACCGAACGTGCTTATTCGGAAGGTGTTGCCGAAGATGTTTTTGTAAAAGTAGGGACGTTTTATTTTCTGGCCGACTTTGTTGTAGTTGATTACGATGTTTATCCTCGGGTTCCTCTCATCCTCGGGAGACCTTTCTTAAGAACGGCACGAGCTTTGCTTTGATTGATGTTTATGGTGAAGAATTAACTCTCCGAGTTGATGATGAAGCCATAACCTTTAAAGTTGGTCAAACTTCGAGATACTCCTACAATGATGCTAAATCGGTTAATCGAATCAATGTCATCGACGTTTCATGTGAGGAGCATGCTCAAGAAGTGCTCGGATTTTCGGATAGTTCTACGAGTGGCAATCCCACTCCGTCTTTAGATCCTATCCTTTCTACTTTTTTACCCTCTCTCACTCCTTTTGAGGGAGGTGACTTTATTTTGGAAGAAATCGAAGCTTGTCTTACAAATGATTCAATTCCACCAGGAATTGATAATGCCGACTTTGATCCAGAGGGAGACCTTCTTCTACTTGAGAAATTATTAAATGATGATCCATCATCTCCTCTCCCTCCGAAAGAACTTCATTTTGAGGAAATTAAAACGATTAAGCCTTCAATTGAAGAACCACCGGAACTCGAGCTTAAGGATTTACCTTCTCATTTAGAATATGCATTTTTAGAAGGAACTGATAAATTACCCGTCATAATTTCTAAAGAGTTAAAAGAAGAAGAAAAAGCCGCCCTTTTAAAGGTTCTTAAGTCACACAAACGGGCCATCGCATGGAAAATTTCCGACATTAAGGGTATCAACCCTAGTTTTTGTACTCACAAAATCTTATTGGAAGACAGTTTCAAACCGGCGGTTCAACATCAAAGAAGGGTAAATCTAAAAATTCATGAGGTTATCAAAAAGGAAGTTATCAAACTTCTTGATGCCGGATTGATTTACCCTATCTCTGATAGTCCGTGGGTGAGTCCCGTTCATTGTGTGCCTAAGAAGGGTGGCATGATCGTAGTTGCAAACGAAGATAATGAATTGATACCTACTAGGTTAGTTACGGGATGGCGCATTTGTATTGATTACCGAAAGCTTAATGATGCCACTCGTAAAGACCATTTCCCGTTGCCTTTTATGGACCAAATGCTAGAACGTTTAGCAGGGAATGAATACTATTTCTTTTTAGATGGATTTTCCAGGTATTTTCAAATTCCCATTGACCCGCTAGACCAAGAGAAGACTACCTTCACTTGCCCTAATGGGACGTTTTCCTACCGACGTATGCCTTTTGGTTTATGTAATGCTACGGGCACGTTGCAAAGGTGCATGATGGCCATTTTCTACGATATGATCGAGGAAACAATGGAGGTCTTCATGGACGAATTCTCGGTCTTCGGGGATTCTTTCTCGTCTTACCTCTCCCATTTAGACAAAATGCTAAAACGATGCGAAGATACCAACTTAGTTCTAAATTGGGAAAAGTGCCATTTCATGGTTAAAGAGGGCATTGTCCTCGGCCACAAAATTTATCCTGTTTGATGAGAAATTGATGATGGAACACTGATATAATTTAAAACTAAAGTTTAATTATATAAAACCTAATTTAATCTACGGGAAAACTGATTATAGGAAATGGGGATCTAAAAAATACACGGAAACAAAGATTTAGGTTTAGGAAATACCTAAATTAAATTTTACTATAATACGGGGAACAGAATAGGTTATCGGGAGATCTAAATACTAAAAAACTAGAAAAATAAAAAGCTAAATTAAATTAAAAATCAAAATTAAATGCTAATTAACTTAATTTGAAAAATAAAGAAAACTAGAAACTAAAACGGAGTTCGTTTGAATGTAAAAACGAAAAGAAACGGTTAAAAAGTACCGGTTAAAACGGGTCTAAAACTGAAATTTAGAAAATAAAGGCCTATACTAAATTTTATATTTTTCCTAGACATAAATGGCAAAAGAAAATTTTACAAAGAAGAAAAATATTTTTTTATTTAATTTTCTGATTTTTTATGAATTTATAAAGATTATAAAATAACTAATATAACTAAAGTAAATAGAAAAAGACAAAAAATAAAAGTTATAATAATTCTGAAAAAATAAAATAATAAAGAAAAAGTTAACCAATCTCTATAAACATAAAAAAATGCCCAAATTTTACTGTTTAAATATTAATGTAATTAAAAACTAATTAAATAAACCTAATTTAATTATTTTAAATTAAATAAATAACTGTGGTTATAACTAAAGGGACTACAGTGAAAAGGACACAAGGACATAACGGGGTAACAAGGGCAGTTAAACACTAGGGACAACAAAGCCAACTATAATAGTAATTACACAAATGGTCCCTGAGTTGGACCCCGATTGCAAGGTTAGTCCAAAGTGCTTATTATGCAAAAGTCAAAGAAGCAAAGTTATTAAGGGGCTTGAGGGGAGCATTTTTCATAAAAGGAGTATAAGCTGTAGTGGACTAAATAAGCTAAAAATGTGAGCTTTTGGGCTGACAGAAACTTATTAAGCTTATGAGCTTATTTGCTTTTTCTTTGAAGTTTAAGCTACAAAAGAAGCTAGAAAACTATAGGAATAAGTTACTAAGGCAAGGGTGGCCTAATGTTAAGCTAGGGTCACTAAATAAGCCCTGAGATAAGCTAAAATTAAAATAAGCTATTCTAACAGTTTAAAAAAAAAACAGAAATAGTGAACTTTTAGCCTATAATTAAGCTATACTAAGAAGCTAACTAAGAGATTTAAGCTGCTAAACCTAAGAGGCCTACCTATAAGCTATGTTAAAAAGCCAAAAGATCCTATAGCTTAAGGTTAAATAAGCTAGAAATGTGGGGCTAGATTTGGTGCTCAGCACCAGGGGAGGTACAAACAGGCCTTAAGGGGCTTTTTTAGCTTAACACAATAAGCTCTCAAGAGCTTATTAAACAAAATAAACCAAAAACAGATTAATAAGGGATGTAATTAAGCTTATATTCAAAATATGAGAGCTTAAGGCTTGGTTAAAGCTGCTGATAATGGGGCTTAAACTAGGGAGTTTTCAAAGATCATGCATACAAACACTTGGCTATTTACTTGGTGATGGTTAAAAGGACAGAACAAGGATTGGTAAATGGCTAGAAACAACAACTACAAGCACATAAACAATGTGCTTAAGCTGCTTAAGCAGCTTAAGCCTTTAAGCTCAAGTTGGCTTTTTGAAAATTTGACAGAATCTAAAATAAACCTAAAAACTTATTTTCAAACCAAAATTGGTAATTTAAGTGGCTTAATTAACATCACACACTCAGCCAAAGTTGGCTGAGTGAACTTGACCCATGCAAAACCCAAAATGACCCATTTTCATACTAAACCAAACACTCCCTTAATTTCTTAATTCGGCTTTTTAGCCCTTTTTAATGAAGTAAAGGCTAAGATAATTACTTATAAATGAGGTTTAATAACTTTCTAACATATCTTTAAATGATTTAAACAGAATTAAGTGACTTAAATCTATATCTGGAATTTTGACAAAATGCATTAACAAGAGAACTAAAATTTTTTATTAAACTTAAGGAATTACAACAAAAACTTAAAGGACACACACCAAACAAAAAAACTGAATACAATAATTTTTAAAGCAAACTTAGTTAAAATTTAAGCTAAGAAAGTAAAAAAAACAAGATGATGTTGTTCGGCTTGGTCTTGGCTCTTTTATACTAGTCCACAGCCTTGTAGCTCATGGGTTGTGCTTGTTGTAAGAGTACAATGCATCCAAGGCAATCCTAGCCCTCCTTTTTGTCTTCTCTTCATCTCACCATTCATGGGGGAGCTCGGGTTGTGTGATTTTCTTTTATAGAGGCTCAAAAGACTTGGTTAGTGCTTGTTGGGTGTGTAGAAGGCAGCATACTCAATCCTAGCCCTCCATTCCTTTTTGTACACCATCTCACCATTAAAGGGGTCTCGGGTTGAGTGATTGCCAAGTTGGCATGGTTATAGGGGTAATGGGGAGGTGGGAAATGGTGAGGGGTAGGCTGGGAAGTGTACTGGGGTGGTGGTTTGGCCTAGAAACCATGGGAGAGGGAGGTATGGTTTTGGCGGGTAAGGGGTAATAGTACAGTTATGGTTCGCAGGTTTAAAAGAGAAGAATGGGGAAGAGGCAAAACTGGCCCTCATACTTTCTTCTCTTTTCATTTTATTTTAAGCCGAAAAACAGTTATAATAGAGTTTCAAGTATTACACATTTGGTCCCTGCGTTTGTATAACAAAAGAATAAAGAGAGTTTTGGTAAATTGCAAAAATGGTCCTTGGCTTTTAAAATTGTAAAAGAAATGCCAATTGGCAGTTTCAGTCCCTGGACTCTTTTTAGCTCTTTTTCTTTATAAAATACTTTTGAAAATAACACAACAAGTCCCTATGGTTTTGTAAAAAGGTTATTGGGCTTGGGTTTTGTGTTTGGGCTTGTATTGGGCCCACTGGGTTTGGGTTTGGGCCCAATAAGGTACAGGTTTGGTTATTGGGCTTTTTCAAGCCCAATAAGGTTATGAAGTGGGTTTTGTGTGTACAATGGCTGAGATTGGCTGTAACTGGGCTAGGATTGGGCCTTCAAAGTCTTCACAGTCTTTGTCAATTGCACACAAATGGGCTGTTGAAATTGATTGAGGGCCCATTTGGTCTTCACAGTCTTCATAGTTATACTATTGGGCTTTCCCGGCCCATCAGATGGGTTAAGATTGCATCCAATAGTATTCTTCAGTTCCGGCTCTGGTTTGACTGCTGATTCTTCAGTATTGACTCTGACTTTGGCATTTTTGGACTTTGGCCTTGATTTTGCACAGTCTTTTCCATTCCATGCTCAGTTTTGTCATTTTGGCTCTATTTTCTGTCTTTTTGTTGATATCCACTTCCTGCACAATACAAATGCAAAACAAACATATATTTGGCAGTTTTTGTCTGTTTTTGGTCATTTAAGCTCGTTTTTAGAGGTAAAAGATATGTGTAATTAAGCACTTATCAACTATCACTCCTAAATACTATTTTGTCATTCTTAATTCTCAAAGCAAAATTTCTTTTAAACACATCTATTTTAGCATGAATCATAAACAAAAATGGTCTTCCAAGGATCAATGGAATTTTCCTATCCTCGGGCATATCTAAAACAATAAAGTCTATGAAGAAGACAAATTTATCAATACCTACTAACATATTTTTTGTGATACCTTTAGGATGTTTCACAGTTTTATTAGCCAATTCAATGATTAATTTAGTAGGATCTAATTTGCCTAAACCTAGATTGGTAAAGGTTGAATAAGGCATAACACTAACACTAGCTCCTAAGTCAGCTAAGGATTTTTCAAAACACATATTATTAATATAGCAAGGTAAAGTGAAACTCCCTGAGTCTTTTTTCTTTCAGAGGTAGAGCATCTTTAAGAATTGTTGAGCAATGCTCACTTATTTTTGCTTTTATCTCCTCCTTGATCCTTGACTTTTTCTTAAGCAACCTCCTCAAGCTTGTAGCAGACTCAGTTGAATTCACTTGTAGCTTCTTCAATTCTTTCATCACTTCCTTCTCATCATAATAATTTTCTTTTAAACGATCAGGAAAAGAAATAGTTATACCACTAAACTCAATTAATGGCATCTTGTCTCCCTTCATAAGACACGATACGACGTATTGATGAGGTCCAATACGGCGTATCGAGGGCGTTTCAGCTTCTTTAGTAGTCGTGATTGATTTGACATGATCTCTTGGGTTTGTTTCAGTTGAATTAGGAAGACTTCCAGACCCCCTTTCTTGAAGTACCTTGCTTATTTCCCCAATTTGAATCTCTAATGCTTTGATTGAAGCTCCTTGATTTTTGATTGCAACATCTGTTGAAGCTCGAATTTCCTTAATCAAGGAAGAGTGTTCATCATGTACTTTTGCTGATTCTACCATGAACTTGCTCAATGAGTATTTCATAATTTGTCTTCTTTCTTGATATGATGGATTTCCATTATCCATTTGGTAAAATCCTGGAGCAGCTGCTCTATACCTTCTTGCTTGTGGGAATGGTACTCCAAATTGAGTATAGTACGCCTCTTTAAGTGTATTTCCTTCCTTCTTTAATGGACAATACTTAGTGTAATGTGGTCCATTGCATAATTTACACCCTACTTGCACAGCATACACTCTTTCATTCACTTTTTTAATTTCCCTGCCAAGATTTTTCAGTTGAGCTTCAATATCAACTAATCCATCAGAAGTGTTACTTCCTTTATTTCTATTAGATGCTCCATTATGCCACTTTTGAGAATAATCAGCCATTTCTTGGATGGCTTTCTTAGCATCGACCGCATTCATTTTAGGCACAACACCTTTAGAATCGAGAATCTGCCTAGTAGGCACATCCAGTCCTTTGTAGAACAAAATCACCTCCTGTATATTGGTCAAGTAATGTTGAGGAC
Organism: Tanacetum coccineum; assembly: GCA_026074375.1. NCBI lineage: Eukaryota > Viridiplantae > Streptophyta > Magnoliopsida > Asterales > Asteraceae > Tanacetum > Tanacetum coccineum. The sequence goes on along the minus strand of BQNB010088197.1, from coordinate 557 downwards.
ATCTCAATAAAAGTTCTTTGAATCGTTCCCAAGCCTGGTAAAGAGTTTCATCCGGCTCTTACAGAAAATTATTGATTTCCTCCACCTTTTTAGAAGTACGAGCAGGTGGACAGTATTTACTTAAAAAATTTCCCTTAAGAATTTCCCGAGTAGTAATTGAACCAGTCGATTCATTCCTTAACCATATACTTGCGGCTCCAGTAAGTGTGATAAGGATAACACGAAACATAAGTTGATCTCGAGTCACATCTGGTGTAGTAAACAAATCAACTATCTCTAGAACTGTTTCAATGTGTTCATTTGCACCCTCATTTTCTGATCCACTGAAAGTATGTTCACGCAACTCCTTTAGAAATTGACCCTTCAACTCTAATTTAGCATCCTTATCAAATTTTGGTCTAGCAACACCCGAGCCATAATCCTCTTAGGTTTTCATCATGTACTTCTCTATAGTTAGTTCTGTTATTGTTTTTGCGATTTCTTCTCTAAACTGACTTTCGTGATCTAAAAATAACTCGAATTCCAGTGAACTCAAGTGGTCAAAATTGGTTATTTTG
>BQNB010088196.1:0-27719 GCA_026074375.1 Tanacetum coccineum | reverse complement strand
AAACTTCCAGTTATGAATAGGTACCAAAATGCCAAGCGAATACCAACAAGACTACAAGAAAACTCGTGCTTAAGCTCCAAAAATCTACAATGATCCCAACATGTCCGATGCATTTAGGGATATATGATATGTGAGAAATCACATATCCGTTTTGTACCAAAAATGATCCTAAAAAGATGAAATAATGCAGATTATGCTTGTATATTGTGTATTTTGTCTTTTGTGATGTGTAGGTACGGATATTACAAGAATCACATGAAAAGAGCCAAAAACCAGACAAAAACGAACACGAGATGGAAAGAGTACACAAGAGCCGGGTGTTTATTAGCAAGGGTCAACAAAAGTCAACCATGGTCAACTTTGGTCAACTCATGTGAAGACAAACCCTTGTAAAATACCAAAAGGACCTTTAATGCTAAATCATTTCATCAAAAATCCCTAAACCAATTACACCGTTAGTCCTTTATTACTAATGGACTAACGGTCGTTAAGTTAAATATTAATCCTTTGATAATAAAACCAACGAGCCCAATTCCTTTTTCATATATAAAGCCCAAGTCAAACCCGTTTATAAACCTGGTCAAACGAAACAAAGAAAAGAAAAAGGCACAAATTTGGTTTACTATTCATCCTCCGTCCCCAATTTACCCTGCTTCCAAAATTAACCTCGTTTAAGTGCAATTAACCCTTTTAGAAGCCTTCCCTTGACACTTTGACACTCCTACTTGTCCACGTTGGTAATCCTAACGAATACTATTGGTTGAATGGACGTGTAAGGCATTAGACGGCTAAGATCAAATTGATTAGAAAGTAGTTATGGATTAAGGGCCAGGATAAGAAGTTAAGGGAGCGTCTAAAAGGCTAGAACCTTTTCTTTTGCCTATAAAAGGAAGCCTCATCTCACACACAGAAGGATCATCTAGAATAGGAGTAGTATAGAATTTAGTTTAGCTTATCATTTTAGCTTATTGAATTTCCAATTAATGTAACTTTCAAGCTTGTATTCAGTTTAATCAATCAATAAAAGTTTAGTTTTCACATTGTTCAATTGTCAATTCATGTTTTCACTTAAATGCATTATGTTTTAATAAGCTCTCTTATACTCTTTTAAAGATCAATAAGCTGTCATAATAACTAATAAGCTAGTTAAATACTCAGTAAAGATCCCAAAGCTTAACTGAGCTTATTATTACTTAAAATCCACTCCAAAACTTACCTCGGCTTATTTTGGAAGGGAAGCCAGACCTGGATGGGCTTCCAAGACCTTACTAGCTTATCTCTGATAAGCTAGAGCTTTGTTGATCAGTTTTAAGAGCAATATAATAGCCTTGTTTTGTGCAGAGACTTTTGTAAGTCTTCATTTTACTTTTTCTAGCTTAAATTTGCTCTTTAGCTTAATACTGCTTATTACCTGCTTATTGTAGTTTTAAATAGCTCATTGTTGCTTATTATAGTTGTTTAATGCTTGTTGTGTTCAGTTATTAGTATAGATTTCATTTTATAAGTCTTTGCTATAAAATAATTAAAAATCCCAAAAATATTTGCATAATCTGATAGCTTATTGTTTCTGCTTATTTGATTGTGAAAACTTGTTCATTAGGTTTATAATAAGCTAACCATCATCTGTTATTTAAGGTTTGAGTCTTAATTCTCAATTTTATAAGCTAAAATGGTTTTAAACAACTTAAAGGGGTGTTTGGTTTATGGCAGTACTAACTTGAGTTAGTACTGTCCATAGCCATTTGGTCCTTTGAATTGATTTTAAACTTCAAATTTAGTTTTATAAAGTTAGGATCTAAGGTCTTTATAGGTTAAAACAAGTTTTGATCAAGTTTGTGAGTAGTTGTTAAAACCTGTAGTCATAAGTTCAGCTTCTTAGGTCTTTTAAGCTCAAATCTGTTCTAGCCATTTGTGTTCATCAAATTGTTTATGTTTTGATGTTTAAAAGATGTTGAAACTAAGTCCTTAAGCCTGCATCATTTGGTTTTGAGTTTTGGTCATATTTTTGTCATCTGCATCAGATAGTTAAACAGACAAAAGGCCAATTTCATCTTTAAAATTCAGCTAGTTAAAGTTAAAGTTAGCTTTTAATTTTTAGTGCACAAATAGTTTATAGGCAAATCTAGATCTGTTAGGACTTATTTTAGATTAATTTGCTTATTTACTCATCTGTTTTTAGGTCTGCAATTGGTACTTTGTCTTTTGATAACAATTTGAAAAACCAAAAAAATAGAGTAAACCGCTTTTTCATCCATCTTTTTATAGGCTTAAATGAATTTCAAAACACTTTTTAAGAGCTATTTTAGATGGTTTATAGGTCAAGCTTTTTAGTGGTATAAGTGATTATGCCATAAGGTTCCTTTTCCTTGCTGAAAAATAAGCTCAAAGTTACCTAGTTGTCTGTTTGGTAGACAGTTTTGTGCAAGAATGATTATTTGTTTTTTCCAGCGTATGGTTTATTGTTTTGTTCAAATATTGTTCAATTGTGCTTATTGGGTTTGCTTTTAAGTATTTTTAGCTTATTTGTTTGTGGTCTGAGCTTATTTTAGCTTATAAGTTTCTTTGAGTTTCGTTAAAAAGCTAAGTAGAGTAACATCTGTCATGGTTAAAAGCTGTTTTCTAGCTTATTTTTGAATTTGAAAAAAAGCTTTCTTCATAAAAGTTGCTTATTATAAGCTGTTCTATTAGTTTGTTTCAATAAGTTTTTCAAAAAATAAAAAAAGGGGAACAAGGGAAGTCAAGGGTGAGCAAGGCTCGAACCCTTGACCTCAACCTCATTCAACCCTGTTTAACATACACTCTTCTACCATGTGCTCCCTTGGGACTTTTACGTCCAAGGGTGCACAAACAATACATTTAACACCTTTTTGAGCACTTTTAGTTATAAGCACTTCGAGTGCTAAATTGATTTTTCCAGGCTTATTGTGTTAAGCAATTTCAGTGTCTTCAATTTTCTTGCAATTAGTCTGTCTTTAGCTATTTTTAGGAATTTTCTTAGATTTTTAAATCATAGTTTAATATTTTTCTTGCATTTATTTTGTTTAAAAACTTTAAAAAATCATTAAAAAATAAATAAAAATAAAAAAAATAATTTTCTCTTTCTGAAAATTTACTTTTAATATTTAGAAGGTTTAGAAATTAAATTTGCATTCGTAAGTCTTAAATTTGATATACTTGCTCGTTTAGTTGCGTTTTTACATTTCTCGTTAACATTTTTGTTTAATAGCTTAATTGCTTAGTTGTTTTCTTTCTTTTACATGTTTTATGTGTTTTTATTTGTAGAATTAGAAAACCAATTCAAAAATTTTGAAACCATTCAAATCATTGTCCAAATAATAACGGGGTTTCAATTCATAATTCTTGAGGTATAAACGACCCGGTAAACACTTACCGGTTAACGTATGATATTTTGTGTAAATTTTGCTTTTAATCTTTGTCCTCAAGGATTATTAGTGAATTTCTTATACTTTCATATTATACGTGTATATAATTTGACCCGTATCAAATTTTTGGCGCCGTTGCGGGGAATTGTGTTAAGATTCTCTTGTTTGAATTTGTCGATCGTGATTTGGAGAACCTTTCGTCTTCGAAAGTTACGTCTTTTGAAAAAAAAAGTAAGTAAAAAATATTTTTCTTTTTCTTTTTACTATATATAGAAGTGTATAAATAAATAGAAAATACAAAAAAATATTTGCTCTTCCGGATTTTTCGATTTTTATTGTGTTCTCTTAAAAAAACTAAAATACACAAAGCAATTTAATTCTCTTACTAGAGAATTTGTGAATATCCATTAATAAGTTCCCAATCCAAAGATTAAAAAAAAGTAACCGTCTTGTGTCACTTACGAAAAAATCGCACCTTTTTTGTGAAATAAGCTATTAGGAGGGTTGTTCCAAGGAACTACGACCCGAAGGGACAAACGTTTTTAAGGCGATTCGCTCCCACTACGTCCCCCGCTTGCTTGCAAGTTTCACTTAAGGGAGTTACCCTAAGTTTGTTGATTATTCGGTGAAACAAAAATAATTTTTGTGTATATATTTTCTCTCCTCGTTTGTTTTATCGGTTTTATTTTTGTAGTGCATGCGCACTAGAAATTCCTATTTTCCAAATAATTCACCCGTAACCATTCCGAGACGTCGAAATAGAAGACGTGCTCCAAACGTAGTCAAACCCGAGCTTCGTACTATCGTTGAAGTTGCACCAATGGCGGATAATCGAACAATGGAAGAGCTACTTCAAGCACCCACGGAGGGGTATGGAGAAGCTATCGTCATACCGAAAATTAGTGCGGACCATTTTGAAATTAAGACGAATTTGCTATAATTGGTTAAAGCTAACCCATTTCATGGTTTTGAGAGGGAAAATCCCCATACTCATATTAACAACTTCAAAAGGATTACCTCGACTTTGAAATTTAGGGATGTGCCGAATGATGTGATTAAACTCATGATGTTTCCATATTCACTCGAGGGGGCCGCTAGAGTTTGGTACGATAAAGAACCTCCTAATTTGATTTTGACTTGGGATGATCTCGTAAACAAATTCGTAAATCAATTTTCCCCTCCCTCGAAGACCACCCACCTCAAGAATGAAATCTCTCAATTTACTCAAAAATTTGAGGAGACATTTGGAGAGGCATGGGAACGATTTAAGGAAATGCTTAGAGCATGTCCCCACCACAGATTTACGGAGTTAACTCAAATTGATACTTTCTATAATGGTTTAAATGAGAATGATCAAGACTCCTTAAATGCCGCGGCGGGTGGAAATCATTTAAGTAAGACTACTAGAGAAGCCTTGAACATAATTAAGAATAAGTCAAAAGTTCGTTATTTACGAAACAAACCGATGTTTCCTAGAATATGAATTCTAGGGAAAGTTCTAGTAAGACGGATGAGAGAATTGATAAGCTTGCGGACCAAATTTTGACCTTAGTTAAGATTGTTTCTAAGAAAGTTGTCACTCACGCTACGGTTAAAGCGGTTGAGGAATCTTGTCTTACTTGTGGTGGTGCTCATGCTTACTATAATTGTCCTAACATCGATAGCAATCGATCTAGTGTTTGTGCGGCAACAGGTGCTTACAATCAAGTAGCTCCCCCAAACCGTGTTAGCAACCACATGGCACCACCCGGTTTTGCTCCGGTGCAAAACAATGGTCAAAATAGGTATAATCAAAATCAAGGTCAAGGGAATAATTTTAATCGGGGAAGTAATTTTCATGGAAATCAAGGTTTTCAAGTTCTAATTAATCATGCTCCAAATTTTTAAAATCAAGGATTTCAAAACCAACCTTTTCAAGTTCATAATAATCAAGTTCAACAAGGAGTTCCAAATGAGTTTTTGAGTTATATGAAATCTAATGAACAAATGATGAGAAACATGCAAAGTCAAATCAACTCGTTAAAAGGAGATTTTAAGAATGAAATTCAAAACACGATAAAGACTCAACAAACCATCTTGATGAATCAACAAAATGCTTTTCAAAATAATTTGAAACATATGTTAAGTGGATTTTTCCAAAACCAAGCCTCAACTTCGGGTACTCTTCCGAGTAATACTATTCCTAAACCAAAGGGTGATATGAAAGCAATCACTACTCGAAGTGGTGTTGCTTATGAGGGACCTTCGATTCCTACTAATCCTTCTCCCAAAAAGGTAGTGGAATGAGAAACCGAGGAGACAACGGTTAAGGAGCAAAATAATTTCCAAGGAAGTACCGCTTACATCCCACCTCCGGTTAACCCCATTCTGATTCCGGAACCCGATGTTCTGAAGACTTTACCTAAGCCGAATATTCCATATCCTTCAAGACTTAATGATCAAAAGTTTCGTGAAAAAGCTTCGAATCAAATGGAGAAGATCTTCGACATTAGCTTCGCGGATGCTTTGCTTTTGAAGCCAAGATTTGCCCTTACGATTAAGAATTTTCTCATGAATAAGGAAAAGTTGTTTGAATTAGCTAAGATACCATTGAATGAGAATTGTTCGGCGATGCTCCTCAAAAAGCTTCTCGAAAAGCTTGGAGATCTCGGCAAATTTCTTATACCATGTGATTTCCCGGGAATGGATGTATGTCACGCCTTGGCCGATCTTGGCGCGAGCATAAATCTTATGCCTCTTTCCATTTAGAAAAAGCTTTCCCTACCCGAACTTACCCCCACGCGGATGACTTTAGAGTTAGCGGATCGATCCATTACTCGTCCTAAAGGACTCGCCGAAGACGTCTTTGTCAAAGTTGGGAAATTTCACTTTCCTACCGACTTTGTTGTTGTTGATTTTGAAGCCGATCCTTGGGTTCCTCTCATTGTAGGGAGACCCTTTTTAAGGACATGTCATGCCTTAATTGATGTATACGAAGGAGAGCTTATCTTAAGGAACGGGGATGAACGATTAATTTTTCATGTCGATAAGCATCCTCAAAAGCATGCAAACGAGTCAATTAAAATGATTAATTTCATTGATGTCTCATGCAAGGATAGTTTTGGAGAAGTATTAAAATTAAAAAAATCAAATCATTTCTCGAGTGGCAGTACCACTCCGCTTTCTGATTCTCGTCCTAGTCTCATATCTTTTGAGACTAGCGATTCTCTTCTTGAGGAGTTCGCCGATGAACTCGCTCTTCTTGACCCATTTCCACCGGGAAATGAGGATGTTGATTTTGAAGCCGATCTTAGAGAAATTGAATTGTTGCTTAACCGTGATCCGTCAACAGATTTTTCACCTAAGATTACGTTTGATCCTAATCCCGAGAGGTTCACCAACGAACCTGCTCTAGTTTGCTTACCTCCACCGGGAGATGACGAATCATTTTTTAAGAAGGATGTTCAAGAAGTAAATTTTCGAATTTATTCAAACCCTCTTTTTGAATTTGATGACAATTACAACTCTAGTGACATTAATCCTCTTTTTAATGAGATATTAGAGGATGTCGAGAGCAAGGACTCCAATGTTTCTAATTTTGATGAGCCAGTTTTACTTAACACACCTCTTTTCGATGAGGATGAGTGTTTCGACCCAGGAGGCGATATTAATAAGATCGATGCTTTTCTAGATGATTATAATGACTCAGAGGGAGACGTTCTTGAGATTTTGCATAACACCACCCATAATCTCTTCCCCGAAGTGTTTTTTGATCATGAACCACAAGGCTTAAAGGATGAACCTGATAATGATAATTTGATGACCTATGGTCAAAGTTTTTAACCCCGGGATATGGGCGAAAACTTTTTCTCCATCATATGTGAGATTATCCTCTAAGGATCGCCATTATCTTTTCTTCACAAATGTTATCAAATCCCTCTTTCTTATCATGTGAACTTTCTTTTCTCCTTCAGGAGTGAGGACACTATTTTTGACCTCGGCATCTACGCATTTCATTTTTCTTCTCTTGAGCCGGTGGCATTTGAATGTCAAATGGAAGTTTGCTCTTCCACTTGTTCCATCCCCATGGATAACTAAATGCGGGGATCGAGTCAAGCTATGTGACTCGGTTACCAAATACAAAGCGCTTCGTGGGAGGCACCCCATGCTTATCCATCTTTGCTTCTTTCTTATTTCTAATGTGATGTGAGGAGGATCGTACTCTTCCGATTCTTGTTGTTTGTGCTTGTGATTGTTTGTAGGATTGACCTAAAATTTTTGAAGACCGACTAACATTTATCTTTAGCATACTTTATAAACGGCTTAAGATTTTTGTGATACTTTCTCCATGCTCGGATTATGCATTCGACTCTTTGAATCTTAGTATCGGGTTATAAGCCTTAGACTAGGAAACATTGAGGACAATGTTTAGTTTTAGTATGGGGTGATATATCTTCGATATGATCTTACCTACTTTTGTCCGTTGTTCTCATGTACCCTGTTTTCCCGCAAAAAATTTAAAATTTTATATAAGAATTTAAAAAAAAGATGAAAAATAAAAATTAGTTGATAAAAATAATAAGTGTTTTGACACGAATGTAGGCTTTCTGTTAGTGAGAACAAAAGTAAATTTTGACCCGACCGGTTTTATATCTTAGCTTTCTCCTTAACGTAAATGAATTTAAATTTGCTAATCTTTTATACAAGGAGCTATAAAAAGCAAGTCTAGCTTGAAAAAGTCAAGATTTTGCAAGTTTCCATAATTGATTTTAAATATACAAAGATTGATTTATTAGGCTAAGCATTCACGAGTTTCTTTCTTAGAAATTTTAAATTGTGAAGAACAAGAGATGATAGAGTAGAATATAAGTTTTGATGCTAAACGTTTAATAGTTGGATTTCTTTAAGGCTCATAAGTGTTAATTGTGGCTTTTTCTCCCATTAGCTTGTTTCACCTTTATATATAATTTTTTAATAAATAGAGTTGTGCGGTTTTTTTTGTTAATAATTAGTTCATAGAAGTTTTCTTTAGTTTCTTTGTGACTAAGATAAGTATACATCAGGAATACTTAATTTGACATACTATATGTATCACATGAATAAATATTTTGCTTATCCCTAAAAGAGCCTTAGGGTATATGGGGTAAGTAAAATTAATAAGTGAAAATTATAGCCTTATTCGTTCCTTAAAGAGCCTAAGGGTATATGGAATGGATATTGTTACTTAATTTTTGTCTTGTTTATACCTTAAAAAGCCTTAGGGTATATGGTGCAAATGAGATTGTTCCATTTATGTCTTAAAGAGCCTTAGGGTATATGACATGAATGGAACCTAAGTAGCCTAATAAAAGACAAATTTTGGTTGCCTCGATGTGGACTTCATTCTTGATGACATTTGATCTTTTGAAAAGGGCTAGGAGCTAATTATTGCATTTTAATCGTTACACTTTATTTTTGGAATTAATAAGTATCGAAATAAAGTCTTAAAGAGCCTTCGGGTATATGACTTAAATAAAATCTTGAGATACAAAATTAGGAATAAAGGAGGAGAAGTAATACACAATTAGCTTTATGAGTATTGTTAGCATCATAACTTGTATTTTACAATGATCTTGTTTTTAAGCTTGGCTTGGAGAAGTGAAAGTCGGGGACGATAAATTTATCCATTTGGACATTTTTTGTGCTTTTTGTTCCGTGATCCTAAAAGTTATCAATGAATAATGAAAGAAATACATTATGTCGCACATGAATAAGTTCTAAGTTGAAAATTATGAAAATCATAAAATGGAAAATATTGAAAAATAGGAAAACATGGTGTTTTTAAACTTGTGATTTCTTAACTCTCCCCACAAAAGACTTTGCTACTTTTCAAAGGATTAGTTTGGGGAGGTTTTGGAGTATTAGGTTTTAGAGCATATAACATTGCGTGAGGACACGTCAATCACTTAGTTTGGGGAATTTTGATATGTGAGAAATCACATATCTGTTTTATATCAAAATATGACCCTAAAAAGATGAAATAATGCAAATTATACTTGTATATTGTGTATTTTGTCTTTTGTGATATGTAGGTACGGATGTTACAAGAATCACATGAAAAGAGCCAAAACCGGACAAAAACAAACACGAGACGGAAAGAGTACACAAGATATGGGTGTTTATTAGCAAAATTCAACAAAAGTTAACAATGGTCAACTTTGGTCAACTCATGTGAAGACAAAAATCCTTAAAATTACCAAAAAGACCTTGAATGTTAAATAATTTCACCAAAAGTCCCTAATCCAATTACACCGTTAGTCCTTCATTAGTTTTAGACTAACGGTCGTTAAGTAAACAAATAAAAACCAAAAGCCCAAAACCCTTGGCCCATTTCCTTTATAACCGAGCCCATTACACGACCCAAGTTAACCCTCTGATAAGATCTGGTCAAATGAAATATAGAAAAGAAAAGGGGGGCAGGAAAATTGGTTTTTACTGTTCACTCTCGTCCCCAATTTACCCTGCACCAAATTAACTTCGTTTAAATGCAATTAACCTTTCTAGAAACCCTAACCCTCATCCGCCACATCAATAACTATGGTTATCTAGCATTGGATTCTTTTCTGTCCCACATAGGCAAAAGAAGGCGTCACAAGAAGCCACGTTGGCAAAATATTAGTTTATGATTGGTTGAAGAGACGTGGCCTAATGATTGCACTCACAAAAGAAGCACAACCCCTATGACAGCTCATTGATCCGTGTGCTCCATTTTGATCTAAGGATGGAAAATAGAGATGAAGAATTTGTTATCAACCAATGGCTATGATCAAAGCTACTCAATTCTCTCACACAACTAACACACCAAGGACTTAGAACCTTCACCTCTCAGCTATAAAAGGAAGAAGCCTCTTACTCACACGGGATCATTTAGAATAGGAGTAGTATAGAATTTAGTTTAGCTTATCATTTTAGCTTATTGAATTTCTAATTAATGTAACTTTCAAGCTTGTATTCAGTTTAATCAATCAATAAAAGTTTAGTTTTCACATTGTTCAATTGTTAATTCATGTTTTCACTTAAATGCATTATGTTTTAATAAGCTCTCTTATACTCTTTTAAAGATCAATAAGTTATCATAATAACTAATAAGCTAGTTAAATACTCAGTTAAGCTCTCAAAGCTTAACTGAGCTTATTGTTACTTGAAATCCACTCCAAAACTTACCTCAGCTTAGTTTGGAAGGGAAGCCAGACCTAGATGGGCTTCCAAGACCTTACTAGCTTATTTTTGATAAGCTAGAGCTTTGTTGATCAGCTCTAAGAGCAATATAATAGCCTTGTTTTGTGCTGAGGCTTTTGTAAGTCTTCATTTTACTTTTTCTAGCTTAAATTTGCTCTTTAGCTTAATACTTCTTATTACATGCTTATTGTAGTTTAGAATATCTTATTGTTGCTTATTATAGTTGTTTAATGCTTGTTTTGTTTAGTTATTAGTATAGATTTCATTTTATAAATCTTTGCTATAAAATAGTTAAAAATTCCAAAAATATTTGCATAATCTGATAGCCTATTGTTTCTGCTTATTTGATTGTGAAAACTTGTTCATTAGGTTTATAATAAGATAATCATCATCTTGTATTTAAGGTTTGAGTCTTAATTCTTAATTTTATAAGCTAAAAATGGTTTTAAACAACTTAAAGGGGTGTTTGGTTTATGGCAGTACTAACTTGAGTTAGTACTGTCCATAGCCATTTGGTCCTTTGAATTGATTTTAAACTTCAAATTTAGTTTTATAAAGTTAGAATCTAAGGTCTTTATAGGTTAAAACAAGTTTTGATCAAGTTTGTGAGTAGTTGTTAAAACCTGTAGTCATAAGTTTAGTTTCTTAGGTCTTTTAAGCTCAAATCTGTTATAGCCATTTGTGTTCATCAAATTGTTTATGTTTTGATGTTTAAAAGATGTTGAAACTAATTCCTTAAGCCTGCATCATTTGGTTTTGAGTTTTGGTCATATTTTTGTCATCTGCATCAGATAGTTAAACAGACAAAAGGCCAATTTCATCTTTAAAATTCAACTAGTTAAAGTTAAAGTTAGCTTTTAATTTTTAGTGCACAAGTAGTTTATAGGAAAATCTAGATCTGTTAGGACTTATTTTAGATTAATTTTCTTATTTACTCATCTGCTTTTAGGTCTGCAATTGGTACTTTGTCTTTTGATAACAATTTGAAAAACCAAAAAAAAGAGTAAACAGCTTTTTCATCCATCTTTTTCTAGGCTTAACTGAATTTCAAAATACTTTTTAAGAGCTGTTTTAGATAGTTTATAGGTCAAGCTTTTTAGTGGTATAAGTGATTATGCCATAAGGTTCCTTTTCCTTGCTGAAAAATAAGCTCAAAGTTACCTAGTTGTCTGTTTTTAAAATCAGTTTTGAGTCAAAATGCCTTTTGGCTTTTTCCAGCTTATACTTTGTAGTTTTTTATTAATTCCTGCTCATACTTTCTTATTAGGTTATTAATAAGGTAGTTGTAGCTTACTTGTTTTCTTAAGTTTTGTTAAAAAGTCAAAAAAGTGTTAAGTCTAATCTGTCATTTTTAAGTTTAAATTCTAGCTTATTTAGTGGATTTCATAAAAAGTTGTTTTTGTAAAAAGTGCTTATTTTTAGTTGTTTATTAAGTTTGTTCAAAAGGTTTTGCAAAAATATATAAAAAAATATAAAATAAAATAAAAAGGAAGCCATAGGAATCGAACCCATGACCTCCCCCTTGATAGCCAGCGTCTCAACAACACACACGTTTAACCATTTGCACTAGTAGGGCAATCTGTTATTGCCCTACACAACTTTATTTTTAACACCTTTTTGGGCTTTTGATTAAATAAGCACTTCGAGTGCTTAATTATTTTTTCTAGGCTTATCTGTTTAATCATTTTCTTAGTTTTTATTTTTCCTGCAATCTTTGCAACTTAAGCAATTTTTAGTAATTTTCTAGGATTTTTAATTTATAGTTTAGTTTTTTTCGTACATTTACTTAGTTTAAAAACTTTAAAAAATCATAGAAAATAGAAAATAATCAAAAAAATAAAATTCTTTTTTATAAAATTTTCTTTTATCATATTTGAGGTTTAGAAATTAAATTTGCTTTCGTAGGTCTTAAATTTAACATACTTGTTTGTTTAGGTGCGTTTTTATATTTCCTGTTAACATTTTTTTGCATTTTGCTTGAAATTGATTTTTATGTGCCTTTATTTGATCACTAGTAGGAATTAGTTTTCGAAATCAAAGACCTTATCATCATTCAACAATTGTCTCAAAATATAATAACGGGGGGTTTCAATTCATAATTTCTTGGCGGTTTTATAAACGGACCCGGGAAACACTTACCAGTTAACGTTTTTTTTTTTCGATATTTTGTGTAGAGTTTCTTTTAATCATTGTCCTCAAGGACTATTAGTGAATTTCTTATACTTTGATATTATACGTATATATAATTTAAGCCGTATCAAATTTTTGGTTCCGCTGGCCGGGAGTTGTGTTAAGATTCTCTCGTTTGAATTTGTCGATCGTGATTTGGAGAACCTTTCGTCTTCGAAAGTTAAGTCTTTTGAAAAAAATTCAAAAATATAAAAAAAATAAATAAAAAAAAGTAAAAAATATTTTTCTTTTTCTTTTCACTATATATAGAAGAGTATAAATAAATAGAAAATACAAAAATATTTGCTCTTCCGGATTTTTTGATCTTCATTGTAAATACTAAAATACACAAAGCAATTTAATTCTCTTACTAGAGAATTTTTGAATATCCATTAATAAGTTCCCAATTCGAAGATTCAAAAAGTAACCGTCTTGTGTCACTTACGAAAAAGGCGCACCTCTTTTGTTAAATAAGCTATTAGGAGGGTTGTTCCAAGGAACTACGACCCGAAGGGACAAACGTTTTTAAGGCAATTCGCTCCCACTACGTCCCCCGTTTGCAAGTTTCACTTAAGGGAGTTACCCTAAGTTTGTTAATTATTCGGTGAAACAAAAATATTTTTGTGTATATATTTTCTCTCCTTGATTGTTTTGTTTAGTGCATGCGCACTAGAAATTCCCATTTTCCAAATAATTCACCCGAGACGTCGAAATAGATGACGTGCTCCAAACGTAGTCGAACCCGAGCTTCGTACTATCGTTGAAGTTGCACCAATAGCAGATAATCGAACAATGGAAGAGCTACTCTAAGCACCCACGGAAGGGTATGGAGAAGCTATTGTCATACCAGAGATTAATGCGGATCATTTTGAAATTAAGACGAATTTGCTACAATTAGTCCAAGCTAGCCCATTTCATGGTTTTGAGAGGGACAATCCCCATACTCATATTAACAATTTCAAAAGGATTACCTCGACCTTGAAATTTAGGGGAGTTCCAAATGATGTGATTAAACTCATGATGTTTCCATATTCACTCGAGGGGGCCGCTAGGATTTGGTACGATAAAGAACCTCCTAATTTGATCTTGACTTAGGATGATCTCGTAACCAAATTCGTGAATCAACTTCGGGTACTCTTCCGAGTAATACTATTCCAAACCCGAAGGGTGAGATGAAAGCTATCACTACTCATAGTGGTGCTACTTTAGCTGGACCCTCGGTTCCTCCTCCTTCACCTTCTAAGGAAGTAGACCGAGAACCAAAAACAAAAACAGATCAGGTACTCACCGAGAGTACCAATAGTGTCCCACCTCCGGTTGTCCAGCCGTCTCCCAATTCTACTAAGCTTCCTCCTGCTTCTATTTCTTCTCCTAAGATTCCCGAGCCTAATCCGCATCAACACCTGATTCCATATCCATCAAGGTTGAACAAAGAAAAGTTACAAGGAAAAGATGATATTCAAATTCATAGTTTTTTACAAATGTTTAAGAAGATCCACTTCAATATCAACTTTTCCGAGGCTCTTGCTCACATGCCTAAATTTGAAAAAATGGTTAAGGATCTCCTTATGAATAAGGGAAAACTTCTTGAGATAGCAAATACACCTGTGAATGAGAACTGCTCGGCTGTGATCTTAAAAAAGTTACCCGAAAAACTTGGAGACACGGGCAAGTTTCTCATTCCATGTAAATTCTACAGGCTCGAGTCATGCATGGCCCTAGCCGATCTAGGAGCTAGCATTAACTTGATGCCACTTTTCGTATGGAAAACACTATCACTTCCGAAACTTTCTACTACTCGAATGACACTCGAATTAGCTACTCGAACTATTGCTGTTCTCGAGGGTATAGCCGAGGATGTTTTCGTTCGAGTAGGCAAGTTTACATTCCCATTCGACTTTGTGGTGGTTGACTGTGAGGTTGATCCTCGAGTTCCTCTTATATTAGGAAGACCTTTTCTAAGGACGGCACATGCTTTAGTTTACGTACATGGCAAAAAGTTAACCTTGCGAGTCGGTCTCGAAATCAAATCATATTCTCTGAACCAAATTGACCGCTTGCTAATTTGATGTGTTTGCGTTTTCTGTAATTAGCAGAAAGCTCCTTATGTGGATTAAAAATGACACAACTGCTTCATCTTCTACACCAGCAGAGGTTTGTTTGAAATGGCTTTAGTGCATTCCCGGATATTTGAAAGGGCGTTCGGCTCCAAAGAAGGAAATTCTGGATAATGAGAGCTTACCTAAACAAGTGGGTCATGAGAGGAAACGAGCAGAGGCTAGTGAGGAAAAGGTCAAGAAAATTACAGAAATGTGTCCAACTTTGCATAATAAGAATGAAGATATCAAAAGGAAAATGGGATATGTATTGGAACAACTAGCTTATTTCACTTGTGCGCAACTACCTGAAGAATCTGTATGTCTTTTATCTTCCATGTGTATTGGATTATTTTTTATAGGATTATATTGATGAGTTAATTAGCACTCTGGTTTAGGAATTCTAAATTTGTTTAGTTATAAGATATAAGTTACCTTTGGAGAGTGAAGACTACCTAGTTTTTCAAACACTCGTCACATACTCACATTTGAATATGACTAGATTGTTCAAGTTATAAACAAGCATTTGATATGCAGCTTGAAAAAATGATAAATGATTGTGTTACTACAAGATGCGCAGGATAAGAATGTGCGCACCGGTAGAGGCATAGGTACGATGGTGTATTTAGAGATGAGTGACTAGGATAATAATATGCGTACTGGTTAGTACCAGTAACAAGATATGATCATCAGTAACGAAATAGAGTGCAAGAGAGTGGCTGAATGTTCTACTATTTGAAGTAATAAAAAAACATGATGTTTAAAAGTTTGGTAAAATATGATCAGATGAAGACTTACAGATAACTTATTAGAATTAGTAGCAATCCTGCGGCTACTAAAACCTATTATTAGACCCACAACTAATAAGAGAATCAGAACTCTAGACACCGCATATCTTTGACTTGAAACCATAGGTAATCACGTAAATTGCAACACCAAACACCCTTTAAAGCAGATTTATGAAACGTAAAAGCAAGTACCTACCAATTTCATAATAAAATTCACCATTTCCTAAGAGCTTAACCCATAAACCTTTATTTGACGCAAGTGGGTCTACTCTTAATTTGGCACACATCTCATGAAACTATGATCTAAAAGCAGGGTTTTTGCGAATGTCATTCTTCACTTAGAATAACAGATTATGAGATTTCACAATCTTACTTGTAACAATTAGATTATCTTTTCTAAAGCATCTGCCATTCACATTATACACACGGACAAATTCAAAATTGGGTTCCTTATTAAAACTGGTTATGTGTTTAGATATAACTAGAAGCAAGTGCAACAAAACTTAATAACTCGATAAAGCATCTGGCATTTTAGTGAGATCTTCTATTAGAATATGAAAAGCCACTACTTTTGTAACTGTAACTCATAGTAACGCCAAGTGACCAACTAGCTTGCTATGATCTTTCTGTTTTGCACTAGAAGAGAAATTTGTACGAGTTTTAAAAATTGACGTCTTTGTATGTTTTTATGTTAAAACATAGTTTTATTTCTTTTAGTGAAGTTCATAGGCGGTTTATAATCTTCTAGAATATGACTGGTTACCTGCAATTTAGAGCATCCTACTTATGATGAGATGAAATTTTTTTACATAATGTGATCAATGTATCATGGATGCGAAATGGATTTTATTGTTGTTTTAAGATCTTATAGCGGCCATTTTCTATTTGCAACGTTTTCCTTTTTTTACTTTTTTCTTTTAGTAAGTCTACATTCTTCCAAACTTGACTATTATCTTTACCAGTTACAAAACTAATCATATTCTTTTGGTCAATTTATCATAAATGCAGGATGTATGCGGTTTGGTTGTCCGATGTCAATTTACGGGTAGAATATGCAAAGAAGATGTCAAGATTTCTAGGGTTTTAATTTGATAACTTTATTCTTTGTTGACTAGATAAATAATACTTGTATGTATATGTCAAAGTACAATATGATATTATTTATGGTATAATATTATTGCTATTACGGAATGGAAAATCTTAATGTATTAGACTTGTTATAAGGAAATGGATATAAGTAACATTTGTATTGCATGGAACAAAAGTGTTACAAATAATTCATAAAAGTTTTGCAATTGTGTGCTAGAAACAACTAAAACTGTTGCATTTAATAGATTAAAGTGTTGCAATTATAGTGTCACTAAAGCATCATGTTGTTTCTTTAGTGAAAAAGTGTTGTACTTTAATGGAAAAGTGTTGCACTTGGTTTGTAGTAATGTCGCAGTTGATTTAAAAAGGTGTTGCAGTAGAATGGCAAAAGTGTTGCCATTGAAGGTAAAAGGTGTTGCATTTGAGTATAAAAAGTGTTGCACCTTAAAGTATTGCATTTACTAAAATAAGCAACACTTTCATAAAGTGTTGCATAGTCTTATCAAAAGTGTCGCTTAAACCTAAGGCAACGTTACATAACGCAGCACTTGGTAAAGTGTCACATTAGGCATAATGCAACATTTTAAGGACATAATACAACACTTTAGTGGTGTTGCTTTAGCTCCATTTTGTAGTAGTGATAGTTGTTTGATGCTTATTTAGTTTAGTTGTTTATTAAATCATAGTTTACAAGTTTTTGTTATAAAACAGTTGAAAAAACCAAAAATATTAGCATAATATGTTGTTTAATTGATTTAGCTTATTTGATTGTTAAAATGTGTTCATAAGGTCTTTCATAAGCTAACTACTATCTGGTATTGATTATCTAAGTTTTAAAACTAAGTTTCATAAGCTAAAAATGGTAATAAGCTATTTAAAGGGGTGTTTGGCTCAAGACAGCACTAACAAAAGTTAGTCCTGTTAAGAGACTTTTAGCTCTTTAAATCAAGTTTAGAAATCATATTGAGGTTTATAAGGTAAGGTTTTAAGGTCTTAGTTAAGTTTAATCAAGTTTTGAAAGGATTGAGTGTAGATTTCTTGAATTTGAGTTCATAAGCTCAGATTTAATGTATTTTGAGCTTAAAACTGTTTTAGTTGATTTTATTGATCAAGTTCTCTTGCTTGGTGTTTTATTTGTGTAGAAACCAATCATTAAGGGTTGCATCCATTTGTCTTGTGATATGGAAGGAGATTTTGTCAACTGCATCAGCAAACAAAACCGTCTAAAACCCATTTTCATTCTAAGATTTAAGGTAGCTTAATGTGGATTTAGTTTTTGAAATTAGGTAACAGCAGTTTCATCAGCCAATCAGATTAGTTAGGGCTTATTTCAGTTTAAAAAGCTTATTAGTGTATCTGTTTTTAAGCCTGCATAAGTAGTTGTAGCCTTTTGATAAAAAAAACTAAAATTCCAAAAATAGATTAAATTGAATAAACAGCTTTTTCATCCACCTTTTTCTTAGCTTAAATGAATTTCAAAATACTTTTTGAGAGCTAATTAAGATAGCTTATAGGTCAAGCTTTCTAGTGGTATATGCCACTAAGCCATAAGGATCTGTTTATGTGCTTAAAAATAAGCTCAAAAAGTCCTTGTTGGACTGTTGGGTAAATAGTTTGTGTCAAAATGCTTATTCCCGTCTTTTAAGCATTGGCTTGTTAATTTTGTTTAATTCTTGCTCAGTTTTGCTTATTAGAGTAGTTTCAAGGTGATTTGTGGATTAATTTGCTCAGGCTTGAGCTTATTCTAGCTTTTTAGTTTTCTTAAATTTTGTGAAAAAAGCCATAAATCCTTTAAGTGATATCTGTCTGATTGATAAGCTGTTTTCTAGCTTATTTGTGAATTTGAAAAAAGCTGTCTTCACAAAAAGTGTTAATTTTTAACTGTTTCACAAGTTTGTTTCAAAAAGTTTTCAAAAATAAAAAAAGAGGAACAAGGGAAGTCAAGGGTGAGCAAGGCTCGAACCCTTGACCTCAACCTCATTCAACCCTCTTAAACGCACACCTCTCTACCACTGTGCCCTTGGGACTTTTACGTCCTAAGGTGCAAACACAATTTACTTAACACATTTTTGGCCCTTTTTTCATAAAAGCACTTCAAGTGCTTAATCTGCCTTTTCTGGCTTATTTAGTTAAGCTACTTTTGAGTTTTTAATTTTCTTACAAACTTTTCATCATCAGCAATTTTTAGTAATTTTCTAGGATAGTTATTTCAAACTTTTATATTTTTCTTGCATTTTATTAGATTAAAAACTTTAAAAAATCATAAAAAATAGAAAAATAATCAAAAAAAAAAAATTGAAAATTTTCTTTTATTATATAGTAGGTTTAGAAATCAAATTTGCGTTTGTAGGTCTTAAATTTGATATATTTGCTTGTTTGTTGCGTTTTTTTTAATTCACGTTAACATTTTTAAGTTTTAATTGTTTAATTGATTAGTCGCTTACTTTCTTTTGTTTGCTTTATGTGTTTTTAATTGTAGAAATAGAAAATCAATTCAAAAACTTTGAAACCATTCAAATCGTTGTCAAAATAATAACGGGGTTTCAATTCATAATTCTTTGATATTAATACGTACGTATCAAATTTTTGGCGGATACACGTACGAATATTTTGTGTGATGTTCTACTTACCTTTTTCCTAAAGGTAGTTTTGAATTTCAATATATGATTATAAATACGTACTAACAAATTATTGCGCCGCTGCCGGGGGAGAAATGGTTAAGATTCTCTTGTTTGAATTTGTTGATCGTGATTTGGAGAACCTTTCGTCTTCGAAAGTTACGTCTTTTGAAAAAATCAAAAAAAAAAAAAATAAGGAAGTAAAAAATATTTTTCTTTTTCTTTTTACTATATATAGAAGTGTATAAATAAATAGAAAATAAAAAAAATAATATTTGCTCTTCCGGATTTTTCGATTTTTATTATGTTCTCTTAAAAAACTAAAATACACAAAGCAATTTAATTATCTTACTAGAGAATTTGTGAATATCAATTAATAAGTTCCCAATCCAAAGATTAAAAAGCAACCGTCTTGTGTCACTTATGAAAAAGGCGCACCTCTTTTGTGAAATAAGCTATTAGGATGGTTGTTCCAAGGAACTACGACCCGAAGGGACAAACGTTTTTAAGGCGATTCGCTCCCACTACGTCCCCCGCTTGCTTGCAAGTTTCACTTAAGGGAGTTACCCTAAGTTTGTTGATTATTCGGTGAAACAAAAATAATTTTTGTGTATATATTTTCTCTCCTCGTTTGTTTTATAGGTTTTATTTTTGTAGTGCATGCGCACTAGAAATTCCTATTTTCCAAATAATTCAACCGTAACCATTCTGAGACGTCGAAATAGAAGACGTGCTCCAAACGTAGTCGAACCCGAGGTTCATACTATCGTTGAAGTTGCACCAATGGCGGATAATCGAACAATGAAAGAGCTACTCCAAGCACCCACGGAAGGGTATGGAGAAGCTATCGTTATACCAGAAATTAATGCGGACCATTTTGAAATTAAGACAAATTTGCTACAATTGGTTCAAGCTAACCTATTTTGTGGTTTTGAGAGGGAAAACCCCATACTCATATTAACAATTTCAAAAGGATTACCTCGACTTTGAAATTTAAGGATGTGCCGAATGATGTAATTAAACTCATGATGTTTCCATATTCACTCGAGGGGGCCGCTAGAGTTTGGTACGATAAAGAACCTCCTAATTCTATCTTGACTTGGGACGATCTCGTAAACAAATTCGTGAATCAATTTTTTCCTCCCTCGAAGACCACCCACCTCAAAAATGAAATCTCTCGATTTACTCAAAAATTCGAGGAGACATTTGGAGAGGCATGGGAACGATTTAAGGAAATGCTTAGAGCATGTCCCCACCACGGATTTACAGAGTTAACCCAAATTGATACTTTCTATAATGGTTTAAATGAGAATGATCAAGACTCCTTAAATGCCGCGGCGGGTGGAAATCTTTTGAGTAAGACTACTAGAGAGGCCTTGAACATAATTGAGAATAAGTCAAAAGTTCGTTATTCACGAAACAAACCGAATGTTTCTAGGATGAATACGACTTCTAGGGAAAGTTCTAGTAAGACGATGATAGAATGATAAGCTTGCGGACCAAATTTCGACCTTAGTTGAGATTGTTTCTAAGAAAGTTTGTCATTCCCTGCTCCGGATAAAGCAGTTGGAATCTTGTGTTATTTGTGGTGATGCCCATGCTTACTATAATTGTAATGCTACCGATAGCAATCAATCGAGTGTTTGTACAGCTACGGGTACTTACAATCAAGTAGCCCCTCCAAACCGTGTTAGCAACCAAATGGCACCACCCGGTTTTGCTCTGATGCAAAATAGTCAAAATAGGTATAATCAAAATCAAGGTTAAGGGAATAATTTTAATCGAGGAAATAATTTTCATGGAAATCAAGGTTTTCAAGCTCCAATTAATCATGCTCCAAAATTTCAAAATCAAGGATTTCAAAACCAACCTTTTCAAGCTCCTAATAATCAAGTTCAATAAGGGATTCCAAATGAGTTTTCAAGTTATATGAAATGTAATGACCAAATGATGAGAAATATGCAAAATCAAATCAACTTGTGGAAAGGAGAATTTAAGCATGAAATTCAAAATACAATGAAGACTCAACAAACCGTCTTGATAAATCAACAAAATGCTTTTCAAAATAATTTGCTGAATATGTAAGTGAATTCCTAACCCGAAGGGTGAGATGAAAGCAATCACTACTCGAAGTGGTGTTGCTTATGAAGGACCCTCGATTCCTACTAATCCTTCTCCCAAAAAGGTAGTGGAACGAGAAACTGAGGAGACAACGGATAAGGAGCAAACTAATTTCCAAGGAAGTACCACTCACATCCAACCTCCGGTTATCCTCATTCCTATTCCAGAACCCGATGTTCAGAAGATTTTACCTAAGCCTAATATTCCATATCCTTCGAGACTTAATGATCAAAAGCTTTGTGAAAAAGCTACAAATCAAATGGAGAAGTTCTTTCAAATCTTTCAAGATTTGTACTTCGACATTAGCTTCGCGGATGCTTTACTTTTGATGCCAAAAATTTGCCTCTACGATTAAGAATTTGCTTACAAATAAGGATAAGTTGTTTGAATTAGCTAAGATATCGTTGAATGAGAATTGTTCGGGCGATGCTTCTTAAAAAGCTTCCCTAAAAGCTTGGAGATCCCGACAAGTTTCTTATACCATGTGATTTCCCGGGAATGGATGTATGTCATGCCTTGGCCGATTTTGGCGCTAGCATAAATCTTATGCCTCTTTCCATATGGAAAAAGCTTTCCCTACCCGAACTTACCCCCCACTCGGATGACTCTCGAGTTAGCGGATCGATCCATTACTCATCCTAAAGGAGTTGCCGAAGACGTCTTCATCAAAGTGGGGAAGTTTCATTTTCCTACCGACTTTGTTGTTGTTGATTTTGATGCCGATCCTCGAGTTCCTCTCATTCTCGAGAGATCCTTCTTGAGGACCGGTCGTGCTCTAATCGATGTGTACGAAGGAGAGCTTATCTTAAGGGATGGGGATGAACAATTAATCTTTCATGTCGATAGCACTTCAAAACTTCCTCAAAAGCACGCAAACGAGTCGATTAATATGATTAATTTCATTGATGTCACATGCAAGGATAATTTTGAAGAAGTATTAAGATTAAAGAAATCAAATCATCCCTCGAGTGGCAGTACCACTCTGCTTTCTGATTCTCGTCCTAGTCTCACATCTTTTGAGACTAGCGATTCTCTTCTTGAGGATTTTGCCGATGAACTCGCTCCTCTTGACCTATTTCCACCGGGAAATGAGGATGTTGATTTTGAAGCCGATCTTAGAGAAATTGAATTGTTGCTTAACCATGATCCATCAACAGATTTTTCACCTAAGATTACGATTGATCCTAATCCCAAGAGGTTCATCAACGAACCTGCTCTAGTTTGCTTACCTCCACCGGGAGATGACGACGATGACAAGGAAAATACTATACCTTTGAATGAACTTATTCCTCCGTCTTTTGCAATCACATCCGTCTTACCGACTATTGAGCCCGAGGACTCTCTCATAATGGGGGACGAGCACCTTAGCACTTTTCCTAAAAAGGAAATGGACGAATTCATAAAGTCTAGTGTTGAGGAAATTGTCCCAATCCCAAGTGAGTCCGAGGTTACCTCCAACAATGACAAAGGATGTGATTTGCCTTTTTGTGATAAAAAATGATTTTCTCAAATCCTCTCTTCGGTTTTAATGATGACTTTACTTCTAGTGATGACGAGTCATTTCTTAAGGAGGATGTTCAAGAAGAAAATTTTCAAGTTTATTCGAACCCTCTTTTTGCATATGATGACGAATACATTTCTAGTGACGTAAATCCTCTTTTTGATGAGGTATTAGAGGACATCGAGAGTAAGGACTCTTATGTTTCTAACCTTGATGAGCCGGCTTTGTTAGTCACACCTCTTTCCGATGCTAATGAAGATGAGTGTTTCGACCCAGGAGGCGTAATTGATGAAATCGATGCTTTTCTAGATATGGATATTTATACGGATATTGAGAACAATGATCATGATTCGGAGGGAGATATAATCTATCTTGAGAGTTTGCTTATTGATGACACTATCCCTAATCTCCCTCCCGAGGTGTTTTTAGATCAAGACCCAATAAGCTTAAAGGATGAATTTGATAATGATGATTTGATGACCAAGGATAAAGTTTTCAACCTCAGGATTTGGGAGATATTTTTTTCTCCAACATATGTGAAATTATCCTTTGAGGATCGCCATTATCTTTCCTTCACATATGTTATCCGAATTTTTCTTTCTTATTTCACCTATCCGATGGATTCTTTTCTTCCTCTCTCCTCCGGGAGTGAGGATACCATTTTTGACCCCGGCATCTCCGCTTTTCATTTTTCTTCTCTTGAGCCGGTGGCATTTGAAAGTCAAATGGAAGTTTGCTCTTCCACTTGTTCCATCCCCATGGACAACTAAATGCGGGGATCGAGTCAAGCTATTTGACTCGGTTACCAAAAACAAGCGCTTCGTGGGAGGCACCCCATGCTTATCCATCTTTCTTCTTTCTTCTTTTTAATGTGATGTGAGGAGGCTTGTACTCTTCCGATTCTTGTTGTTTGTGCTTGTGATTGTTTGTAGGATTGACCTAAAATTTTTGAAGACTCTCGTGTTCGGTGTTTTGTCCCGGTCCACTCGAGCTTCCTATCCTTTGCTTGCCATTAGTTTAGGGAAATCCGATATCCTAGATTATTATCGACTAACATCTATCTTTTAGCTTACTTAATAAACGGCTAAAGATTTTTGTGATACTTTCTCCATGCTCGGATTATGTATTCGACTCTTTGAATCTTAGTATGGGGTTATAAGCCTTAGACTTAGAAACATTAAGGACAATGTTTAGTTTTAGTATGGGGTGGTATATCTTAGATATGATCTTACCTACCTTTTGCTCGTTGTTCTCACGTACCCTGTTTTCCCGCAAAAATTTTAAAATTTTATATATGAAAAAATTTAAATGTTCATGTTATTAATAAAATTAGTTGATAAAAATAATACAGTGTTTTGACACGAAATGTCTGGGCTTTCCAGGTGGTGAGGTCAAGAGTAAATTTTGACCAGAACGGTTTTATAATCTTAGCTTTCTCCTTAACGTAAATGAATTGAAATTTGCTAATCTTTTATACAAAGAGCTATAAAAAGCAAGTCTAGCTTGAAAAAGTCAAGATTTTGCAAGTTCCCATAATTGATTATAAATAAGCAAAGATCGATTTATTTGGCTAAGTATTCACTAATTTCTTTATTAGGAATTTTAAATTGTGGAGAACAAGAGATGATAGAATAGAATATAAGTTTTGATGCTAAACATAGAATAGTTGGATTTCTTTAAGGCTCATAATTGTTAATTGTGCTTCTCTCCACATTACTTGTTTCACATTTTATTACAATTGTTTAATAAATAGAGTTGTGTGGTTTTTTTGGTTAATAATTAGTTCATAAAAGTTTTCTTTAGTTCTTTTGTGATTAAGATAAGTATACATCAGGAATACTTAATTTGACATACTATATGTATCACATGAATAAATATTTTGCTTATCCCTTAAAGAGCCTTAGGGTTTATGACTGAGTAGTATTTAATGAAGTAAAATTATAGCTTATTCATTTCTTAAAGCCTTAGGGTATATGGGAAGGGATAATGTTGCTTACATTTTTTTGTCTTGTTTGCTAACTTAAAGAGCCTTAGGGGTATATGGTGCAAATAAGATTGGTCCATTTATGTCTTAAAGAGCCTTAGGGTATATGACATGAATGGAACCTAAGTAGCCTAATAAAAGCCAAATTTTGGTTGCCTCGATGTGGACTTCATTCTTGATGACATTTGATCTTTTGAAAAGGGCTAGGAACTAATTATTGCGTCTTAACCGTTACCCTTTATTTTTGGAATTAATAAGTATCGAAATAAAGTCTTAAAGAGCCTTCGGGTATATGACTTAAATAAAATCTTGAGATACAAAATTAGGAATAAGGGAGGAAAAAGTAATACATAATTAGGTCTTTAATGCAGTAGTGTTAGCATCATAAATTGTATTTTACAAGATCTTGTGTTAGCTTGGCTTGGAGAAGTGAAAGTCGGGGACGATAAATTTATCCATTTGGACACTTTTTGTGCTTTTTGTTCCGTGATCCTAAAAGTTATCAATGAATAATGAAAGCAATACATTATGTCACACATGAATAAGTTGTAAGTTGGAAATTATGAAAAATCATAAAAATGGAATTTTTTTTGAAAAATGGGAAAACAAAGTGTTTTAAAACTTGTGTTTTCTTAACTCTCCCCACAAAAGACTTTGCTACTTTTTAAAGGATTAGTTTGGGGAGGTTTTGGAGTATTTGGTTTTTGAGCATATAACATTGCGTGAGGACACGACAATCATTTAGTTTGGGGAATTTTGATATGTGAGAAATCACATATCCGTTTTATATCAAAATATAACCCTAAAAAGATGAAATAATGCAAATTATGCTTGTATATTGTGTATTTTGTCTTTTGTGATGTGTAGGTACGGATATTACAAGAATCACATGAAAAGAGCCAAAAACCGGACAAAAACGAACACGAGACGGAAAGAGTACACAAGAGCCGGGTGTTTATCAAGCTTGAGTCAACAAAAGTCAACCATGGTCAACCTTGGTCAACTCATGTGAAGACAAAAATCCTTAAAATTACCAAAAGGACCTTGAATGTTAAATCATTTCACCAAAAGTCCCAAAACCGATTACACCGTTAGTCCTTTGTTAGTCTAAGGGACTAACGGTCGTTAAGTGGTTTATAAACCTTAGCCCTAAACCTTTAACCGAGCCCATTAACAAAACCAAGCCCAATTCCTTTTATAATAAAACCGAGCCCAAGTCAACATTACTCGGTCAAACGAAACAAAGAAAAGAAAAGGGCGGGAAAAATTGTTTACTATTCACCCATCGTTCCTAAATTTTACCCTGCATCCAATTAACCACACTTAAATGAAATTAACCTTTCTAGAAGGACGATGACGCATGCAATGACGCCTTTGGGAGCCACGCTGGCAATCCCAAGGCCAATCATTGGCTAATCATGCGTGGAGGACTATCAACGGATGAGATCAAATGATTAGAAGGCAGTTATGGATTAAGGGCCAGGATCAGAAGTTAAGGGAGCGTCCAAGGGGCTAGAACCTTCTTCTCTTGCCTATAAAAGGAAGCCTCATCTCACACACAGAAGGGGGATCTAGTGTAGTAGTAGCTTATTAGTCATTTTTAGCTTATTTGTAAACGTTTTAGTGTAATATTTTCCATTTAATGTAATTTTCTTATTAAAAGCTTGTACTCAGTTGTTAAATCAATAAAAGCTCAGTTTTATAATTGTTCAAGTTTAATTCAAGTTTTACTTTAATGCAACTACGGTTTAAATAAGCTCATTTTTACTCTTAAAAGCTCAATAAGCTCTCTGATTCACTAGTAAGCTAGCTATATACTCAGTTAAGCTCTCAAAGCTTAACTGAGCTTATTGATACTCAAAATTCACCCTCAAATATACCACAGCTTAATTAGAAGGGAAGCCATATTTGGATGGGCTTCCAGGACCTTACCAGCTTATCCTAGATAAGTTGGAGCTTGTTGAGTAGCTCCTTGAGCATTTAATTAAACCTTGTTTATGAAGAGGCTATTGTAAGTTTTTAAATATCATTTTATAGCTTTATCTTGCACTTTAGCTTAATACTGCTTATAGTCTGCTAATTGTTGTTTAGATTAGCTTATTATTGCTTATTTTAGTTGTTAGATGCTTAATAAGTTCAGTTGCTAGTATATATTTCATTTTACATGTTTTTGATAGAAAAACGGTTGAAAAAACCAAAAATATTAGCATAACTTGTTAGCTTACTGTTTCTGCTTATTTGATTGTTAAAATATGCTTAATAGGTCTTGTATAAGCTAATTAACATCTGGTAAACGAAGTTTGAACTTTATTTCTAAGTTTTATATGCTTAATATGGATTTGAGCAATTTAAGGGGGTGTTTGGTTCAAGGCAGTATTTACTAGAGTTAGTACTGCCAAGAACCATTTGGTTCTTTAAATCACTTTTAAATCTCAAATTTAAGTATATAAAACAAGGATTTAAAGAATTGTTAGGTTTAATCAAGTTTTTGAAGGATTGTGTGTTGATTGTATGAATCTGTGAGTATAAGCTCAGATTCATTGCTCATTGTGCTTAAATTTGTTTTAGCTGCATTTGTTAATCATTTTGTTCTTATTTAGTTGTTTAAAAGGTGTTGAAAACAAGTTCTTAGGTCTGCATTATTTGGTTTTGAGTTTTGGCTAAAATTGTGTAAACTGCATCAGCATTTAAAACAGGCTTTTGGGCCATTTTCAACCTTAAAATTAAGCTAGCTTTAGTTAGAATTAGCTTTTGAAATTTAGTTTGCAACTAG
>BQNB010088195.1:0-24547 GCA_026074375.1 Tanacetum coccineum | reverse complement strand
AGGTCACTCAAGATTTTTAAAATATATTGTATTTTAAAGCTTGGATCGATCTATGAATTCCGACAAATATCTAGAAGGGCAATTCATGAAAAGACCACAACTCTTTGAAAGTGATAGTTTTATTTATTGGAAAAATAGATTCGAAACATATGTTAAATCAAAAGATTTTGATCTTTGACATGTTATTACTAACGGTGATTTTCAACCTATTGAACAAAATCTAGATGAGGTTATCCCTTTTGAAAAACAAAGTGATGATCTTTAAAAGAGGCTTGCGAAAAATAACGAAGCAAAAATGGTTATTTACAACGCTTTGCCAAGAAAAAAATATGAAAGAATTTTCATATGTAATACGGCAAAAGAAATTTAGAAAACTTTGTTAATCACCCATCAAGGTAATAGCCAAGTCAAAGATAACAAGATTGACCTTTTGGTACAACAATATGAACAATTCTTCATTTCTAAAGACGAATCTATAGATAATGCTTTTGCTAGATTTAATACTATTATCACTAGTCAAAAAGCTCTTGATAAAGGTTACTCTAGCAAGAACTATGTTAGGAAGTTTCTTAGGGCTCTACATCCCAAATAAAGAGCAAAGGTCACGGTAATTAAAGAGTCAAAAGACTTGACATCACTATCTCTTGGTGAACTCATTGGAAATCTAGAAGTCCATGAGATTATCATTAAGAAAGATTCCGAAATAGTCAAAGCTAAAGGAGAAAGAAAATCTCTTACTTTAAAGTCTAAGAAGGAATCTGTGATGAAGAAAGTTCGACTTTTGGAAGTAAAGACGAATAGTACGCCATGGGGGTTAGAGACTTCAAGAAGTTCTTCAAGAGAAGAGGTAGATTCGTAAGACAACCACGGAACGACAAAAAAAAGTTCCAAAGAAGCCGAGACGACAAGAACGGCAAAAGTGATAGAAAATGTTTTAGATGCGGTGATCCAAATCATCTTATTGGAGAATGTCCAAAACCACCGAAGGACAAGAACCAAAGAGCATTCGTCGGAGGTTCTTGAAGTGATAGCGGTGAAAAATATGATGAAAAGACTAAAGACGAAACATGTCTCGTAGTTCAAGCATCTAATGAGATATGCCTTGGAGTTGATTTGAAACCCGATGAGTGGATAAAAGATATCGGATGCTCTAAACATATGACGGCCAATTGAAAGCTCTTTTTGATATACAAGGCATACAATGGAGGTAACGTCATTTTTTTTATAGTAATCTTCGCGGTAACATCATTGGTAAAGGTATGATCTCTAATGACTCTCTCAATATAGATAATGTAGAACATGTATCGAATGTACAAAATTGTTAATATTTAAACTAAGAAGAAAAAACTCAAAGACGAAGGCTCATAAACTAACTAATTTAAAAAGAGCACACATTGCTTAAATGATGTTACGCAATCAAAAAACTATCCGGTGATAAATTAGGATTTAGGGTTTAATTCATGTAAGCATTAAACTAGTGAGTCTTAAGGAATAAAATTGTGATTCAGAAAAGAAACATCCTCTGGTGGGGGGGGGCGGGTCCTCCATATATCATGGGCGGGCCCCAATAAAGTCCAGACGGCCCGCACCAAAGCAATCATAGGGGACGCCTGTCTGGATTACCAGAATCTGAAAAATCAATTTCTTTTCAAAATCATTTTGGGTTCCTGACCAAAACACTTTAATGTAAACAATATTTAAATTTCTGTTGCCATGTGATTAATGTTGTCAAATAAATTTTATAAACAAACGTTAAAACCCGGGTTGGATTTTTTAAATCAAATTTTAGGTCAAAAACTCCACCACCTAAAAGAGTCAATAATAAATATCCTCGCTCTAAGACACCTCAATCAAAAAGAAATATTGGTCGACAAAACTACCTCTAGATTTCCCCGTATACTTGGAACAACTTCCATCATCAAATTCATGCCATGGTAATTGTCCTCCTTTCTACATCCCAATCAAATGCATCAAAATGCAAGGGATGTTTAGCACTAACAACTTTAGACCCATGAGATATTGAGGACCAAATGTTTGATGTTATTGTCTTATATAAATAGATATGCCTTGGAGTCGACTTGGAACCGTATGAAGTGGAATAAAGATAGGCGGATGTCTAAACACAAGGACGGGTAACCGAAAGCTCTTCTCAAGCTACAAGGCATACAATGGAGGTAATGTTATTTTTGGTACTAATCTTCGCGGTAACATCATTGGCAAAGGTATGATTTTGAATAACTCTCTCAAAATAGATAATGTTGCGGAACATGTAGGATAAATTAAGATATTTAACTTGCTAAATGTAGGGACAAATATGTGGGTAATAAGGATAGAGTAACTTTTTTTAAACATGATAGTGAAATCACTAAGGATGGTAGGTTAGCAGAGGTATTAGGAAGAAAGGCTATATGTGATGAAATTAGGGAAATAAGCCAGAAGACAATTTGTCTTGCACGATTGTTGAAAAACTTCACATTGTGGATAGGAGATTTAGGTATGTACTATGCATCTCATTCAATAGTTAGCATAAAGGAATTAGTAAGAAACTGACCTAAGCTTAAAGTTTGATCAACACTCTCTGTGATGCTTGCAAATTCGAATACACGCTCACGTAGTCACAAAGCTCATGAATATAGTCAAACGACTCGTTGCTTTAGAACTCCCTTCATATGGATCTATTTGGTACATCCACGTACGGAGTTACAAAGGAATTCCTTTACACCTTAGTCATAGTAGATGACTACTCTAGGTATACTTGGACAAGATTTCTTAAGAATAAAACCGGGGATTTCGAGCAGTTTGAAATCTTTAGTAAGAAAATACAAAATCAATTAGGATGTTCAATAGTGTTAATTAGGACAGACCATGGTAGAGAATTTTATAATGAAGTGCAATTTGGAGAGTTTTGTAATGCCAATGGTATTACACACAACTTCTCGACTTCACGTACTCAACAATCAAATGGCATATTAGAAAGGAAAATAGGACACTACAAGAAATGAGTAGAAAAATGTTGAATGAACAATCATCACCACAAACGTTTTGGCGTAACGTCGTAGATATTTCAACATATATCCTCAACCGAATTCTAATTAGAGCTATCTTAGGTAAAACACCTTATGAACTTTTGAGAGGTAGGAAACCTACTCTTGATTACTGTAGAGTGTTTAGAAGCAAGTGCTTCATCTTAAACACCAAAGACTACCTTACTATGTTTGACATACGAAGGTGTCTTAGGAAACCTTAACCAAAGAACTCTTAGGTCACAAGCCCAAAACCAAAGTAAATTCTTTTGTTTTATATCTACTATAGAACCTAAGAATATGAATGAAGCCTTAACGGGTGAAAGTTGGTTAATCACTATGCAAGAAGAATTAAATCAATTCATTTCCAATGATGTTTGGGGATGAGTCCATAAACTAAGAATATGAAAATTATAGGAACTAAGTGGGTGTTTAGAAGTAAGTTAGACGAGAACGGTATTGTTTCTCAAAATAAGGCTAGGTTAGTTGCTCAAGGCTATAATCAACAAGAGGGCATCAATTATGATGAAACTTATGCCCCTGTTGCTAGACTTGAGTCTACTAGAATACAATTAGCTTATGCGTGTGCTTTAGATTTTAAGCTATTCCAAATGGATGTAAAAAGTGCATTCCTAAATGGTTTTATCAATGAGGAGGTATATGTAGCACAACCTACATGATTCATTGATTTTGAAAAATCAAATCGTGTTTATAAACTAAAGAAAGTTTTATATGGTCTTAAACAAGCACCCAAAGCTTGGTATGATAGATTTAAAGCTTTTCTTATTAAACATGAATACAAAATGGGAATGGTACTTTTTACTAAGAAGAAAAGTTTAAATCTCATCATCGTTCAAATATATGCTGATGACATTATATTCGGTTCGACTTGTCAAGACATGTGTGATGAATTTTCTAAAATCATGCATGACTAGTTCGAGATGAGCATGATGGGTGAACTTAACTTCTTTCTTGGATTACAAATAAAACAAATGGAAGATGGTATCTTATAATAAACTAAAGAAATGCTTAAGAAATTTAGCTTAGAAGATTCTAAACCAATGAAAACCCCCATGTCCTTGGATACTAAACTCACGAAAGATAAAGAGTGTGAGTTGGTAGATAGTACCAAGTATCGAGACATGAAGGTAGTTTACTCTTACCTAACTGAAAAGTAGTCCCAATATTCATGTTTTTAGTATCTGCTTTTGGTGACGCTTCCAGGGCTCCCAAAAACCTCGCATCTTGAAGCGGTTAAGTCGTTTATCTTCTGAAACATAAAGGCAATACGGCACTTTGGATTGATAGTTATCCTATGGGGGAAAGGCTAGAATCCGTGTAGTATATTCCACTCTATTCAGGGCAGGGAGATTATGTGGACAGAAAGAGCACTAGCGGTATTTGTACGTTCGTGGGATGTTGTTTGACATCTTGGTTCTCGAAGAAACAAATCGCTCTTGCTATATCCATTACGAAGCCGATTAACGTATGACGGAAAGGGCCTTGTCAACATTTAGCACTTTGGAATGAAACTAGATCTTTATCGGACTATGGCGTTCGACTCGACGACGTCCCTATCATGTGCGACAATAAAGGCGCGATTAACCTTAGCAAAACCCCAATGCAACACTCTTGAACCAAACACATCGAAATTCATCACCACTTTCTTCGTGATAATGTCCCAAAAGGATATATCTCTATCAAAAAAGTGCCATCCGTCGACAGCATCACCGACATCGTACTAACCTCCTTAAACGTGAATCATTTAACTATCTACGTCTTGGTTTAGGAATGATGGAACACATTCCATAAATCGTATCTCTCTTCTTATGTCTCGATTCTAGTCCGTGTTCCACTCTGTGTCATGACAACTTAAATACTTCGTTCGAAGTACTTTAAGCATTTTTAATTTCGCGAAATGCAAATTAAAACGTCACTCTATCCCTAAATATTTATCTTGTTCAAAATAGAGTCAAATCCCTCTGTGAGGGGACGACCCCCATATCTATGGCGGATCCCTAATTAAATCAGGCGCCCTCATATCGATATGGGACCGCCACCAGACGAGATCAAATGTCCATCACCCCATTTTTGTAAAACACAAAAACAAACACCCCCTCTAAAACCACCATTGAGGGAACCGACGGAACAAACCTTAAATTCAACAACCACTAATCAATGGAAAGATTCAAATCATATAAGATCATCAATTGTAAGTCATTTCATCTATTTTCTTTCTAATTTGTGTCTAGGGTTCATGTTGAACAAAAAATCAAAATTGGGGATTTTCATTTTTCTTATGTTTGTGTGCAATTAGGACTACAATAACACACTGTATAACTAATATGCTTCTCGTAGACATAGGATTTGCATGATTGAAGAGTGTTTGTCAAAAATGTTTTCGCACAAAACCCCAATTTTATTTTAAAATCACTCACGTTAGGAACTCCATAAAAATGCTTTTATGCATTGTTAATACATCCTAAAAACATTTTTGCATACATGCATAATGATCTCATGAACAAAATTCAAGATACATAGTTCATATGTATTTTTTGACATGTTTGGATGAGCAAAATTGACTTAAGGAGCGTTTGGGTTAACTCATAAGTTTTATTTTTAGAGTCGAGCTAGCCACAACTTCATATTTGTTACACATAGGCACATACTAGACATGAGTTCTTGTTAACATTATAATTTCAGATTAATAAAACATGGAATTACTCTTATTTTAGGTGACAATGTGATGAGATGTCATTTTATACACTATTTCGGGGTTATTTAACCCTCTAAATCGTGCAAATATGCTCAGATTATGTGCTTAATCATTTGTTTTTATGTTTTTAGCACTTGGATGGATTTTGGAGGAAATACACGTGACTTGGGCTCATTTGGAGAAGAAACGGACAAGACTACGACTCTACACCAAATCCTTGAAGAAGTTGTGCATACAGAGTGTGGAGACGATGTCGCGTGTTTTAAGAGACAGACCGGACGTGTAAGTGTCGGCGTCAGAAACATGGGACAGACCTTAAGAAACCCTAGAAGATTTTGTGTCACAAGATTGAGAAGATCATTTCACCTGCGTGCGAAGTACCAGATATTGTTTTGGTGATAACTCCTTCATACGAACTCGGATTTCGACGATTCAATAGCCCACGCGATCGCAGCGAGAAAATCTAAAACTTAGAGAAAAAGTCATGGCGACAGAGTCACTTGTTAACCCCGAAGCCATCGTGACAAAACGACTTAGGGTTTTGACCTATTTATTGTGTCATCCATGCTTTTATCAGGGTTTTTGATACCACTTTTATAGGAATGGCTAAGAGTTCTATTTGTGTGATTTTTGTGTGCTATGTGTTATATATGTGTGCTAAGTGGTTTGAATAGGTGCATGATATCATTTTTTGAGTGTATGATCATCTCATTTTGAGTGCGTTTGTGTTTGGTGATGAGTATTCCATTTGTTCACGTATAGTGATAATGGAAAGGAATGGCGTATTGCATGCAATGCTACGTCAATAGTTGGATGATTTTGTGTTAAGCGTTTATGGGAAATGTATCACGTTGGAAATAAGTGAAGTGAGTGAAATTTGGATATTTATAGTAGACTTTCTAAAAATAGAAAGGGAAATGTGAAATGAAAAGTTATATTTTTGGAAAGTTTAGTAAGTTGCGTTTATGTAAAAAGGTTTACCAAAATTAGCTTAGGTTTTCATGAAAACATAAGGTAATAAAGGTAATTAGTTAATTAATAATTAAAATAAATAAATAAAATAGTATAAGAGGAGGGGGGGACGATTGACATAAGGGTTTAGGGTAGGGTTAGGAGACCTAAACATTGTCAAACTCTAAGACTTAAGGGATAATGATACTTAGGGTTATATGCCAACAAACCTAGCTCATAATCTTTTCTCCCATTCTTTGTGTCAACCAAATATCATCCCTAAGAAAACCTAGAGTGCCGAATTTGGTGTTTGATCCAAGAACATCAAGAATGTTGTTTTGGTGACTCAGATTCAATTGGTAAGTATTTGTTCATCTTAGTAGGTTATGATATTCATGGTTGTAACATGATTAATGATGGAATTTAGGGTTTTTATAAATATGGATTATATATGCTTTAATGATTGTTATGATGTATTAGGTTAGTTTAGGGTTTTGACTTGTCTGTTGCTATTGTTAGAGGTTTGATTTAGAACATGATTTAGAGTTGAGCAGATTTTGGGTCTGTGTTCAACTGATGATATCTAGGTGTTAGAAACATGTTTTGATATGATTCAAGAGCCTAAATTGTAGTTCAAAGAGTCTGTTTTTCAAAAAGTCCGGCCTCGAATAATTTTGAGTTTTTAAGTTTGTTAAATGTTGGTTACAAGAAAAGTTGTCAAAACAATGAATACGGGTCAGAATTAGGTTATGTTTAAGAGGGTAAAACCCTAACTTAAAAGTGGATTTAGGGATAGCCAATCTGTAGTGATTAGGTTTAATATGTATATAAAGAAACCCTAGAAGGATAGCTTCTGATTGTGTGTCTAAGTATAGTAATTAGGGCTATACATTTTAGTGTGCAATCAGATCCGAATTGGGACAGTTTTAAAGTTGGATTTTATTTGGGATAGTTGCACATGTAATGAGAACTTGAAAATCACAAGGTAGTTAGTAAACTTATAAATGAACTTAGGTGATTTTTGGTATAACTTATGAAGGTCAGCAAGTAAGGTTTTTAAGTTAGTAAAGATACACTAAAATTCTGCATTTACGAATAAATTGTAGTTAACTAGTGTAATGTGTTAATGAGGTGGTTAAGGTTGGGCATGGTGTCTGGGTGACCCATGATGGTTAATCAAACCCTTAGACATCCATCATATGGACTAGAGCTTTTAGCTTGGTCGCGTGTAACTGTGTTTATTTATTTGTATAGTTGCGTGATAGGAATTGGAAGCTGCGTTTTGAGCATTCAGGTGAGTTACATAGTCCCACTTTTTATTGCGTTTTTTAAACTTTGGGTTGGAAATGATGCATGTGTTTGAAATAAGTTTTAATTTCTGTGATTATGTGTTAGTGTAAATGCATGGACTATTATATGACTGATATGCGTTATGTGCTACATGTTATGTGATGTGTGGACTAAGTCAAGAGGGTTACTTGCGGGTATCCATGGCCAGTTTAGTGGAAGGTATTGTGGCCTAGCCAGGAGGGTTACTTACGGGTATCCATGACTGGGCTTAGGGGGAAACCACAGGGATTTGGTATTATCAGAGCGGTTTGAGTGGTCATTGCTTGGTGTCTGAAGTGATGATGGATTGAATTGCATGTTATCATCTATGTTAGCTAGCATAATTGCCATGCAAATGTATTGTTTTATAATCAAAGTAGTTGGATAAATTATTTTGTAAATTGATTGGATATGTGTGTCTGAAAACCTATGTTTCTCACAAACCGTTGGTTGACGTATAAGCATCATTTTCAGGTATTCAGTAGGATGAGGTTAAAGTTAAGAAAAGTGGCTAGATAGACCGTAGGCAGCTGGCGAAGTTTAGTTATCTAGATTTCGTTATTTATTTTGGATGATAAATGTTATTTGTTTTGCTCTGCTAGGATGTATGAATGTTTGCATGTCATGACGTTGACATGAACTGCCTTCATTTCAATATCGGATACCTTTTGGATTTTGTTGACGTGTTTGGGTATTTTCATGACACTACATGTTTATACCTTGTATTTTAGGCATGTTTTAGTTTCTCTATATAGACGCTAATGTGTTGTGATGATTCCCTTTCTCGTCGCGCCTCGCGTTTCTGCTTTGGCAGGGTGTGACAGATTGGTATCAGAGCCAATGGTTATAGAGAAGTAGGAGGTTGAGCCTAGACTATAACCTAGGGGTCCTTCATATAGATGCATTTAGGACTCATAGTGTTTATTTTATACTGCTATGATCCCCGATATTTTTGCGTAGCTTTTAATATTTATATTTTGTTAAGTTATCGTCTTAGTTTTGTTGCCTACAATATTGCCTTGTTATTAGTTAGATATGCCTTCCCATTTCCATAAGAAGTTTCGTTGGGTAACCGTCTTTACAACCAGGCATAGGAATTTCATTGAGCTAGGAACAGGACTTAGGATGAAGAGAACAAATCGTAGGACCCAAGTTCCAATTGGCCTTTACCCATGCCATATTAAAGAGAAGATGACCATAAAGAAGGTTAGGGGAGAGTTAGTCATGGAATGGAAGACAAAGGTGACAACCAAGGAGGGCATTGTCATCAAGTTTCCTGGAAAGTTTCGTAGATACAAGTTAGCAACGAAAGAAGAAGTGGAGGATAATGAAGGGTTGAAGGGATGGGTTTTTTCTTTTTGTTTTTGCGGATTAGTTTAAAATAATCTCTAATTCTATATGACGACACCCACTTAAAGATGGAGTATGTGATATCAGACAGCGACTCGGATCTTGAATCCACAACTAGTAGTTAACCTTAGGGCATCCTTTTTATCATCATTTTTTAGGTTCATTTAGTTCGGTTCTTTAGTCGAAACCATGTTTTAGGAATTGTTATTTTTGAATATTAGGTTTGGTGTTTTGGATATTGATTTAGTATTTTATAAAATAGATGGAGTTATAGTTGAAATTGTTCCTTATGTCCTGTTATGTGATTAAATGAATTGTATGTGAATGTTGTGTTAAACTAAGAAGTGTCGTCATAGGAGGAGTACGTTTATGCTAGGGAGCCTCTATAATTATGGTGGCCAACATAATTATTTACGCGCCCCAGCACAAGTGGACTTGCAAGTATGATTACAATTGGTTGTGTGACAATTGCTGTATAGTATTATGATCGTAGTATGTATATATACTATTACAGAAGTATAGGATCAAAATTCGTCTTCTCTCGTTTATTGTATATTATTCCTTTTCTTTTATGGAAACATGGTTTGAACTTTGCATCAAAACCCAACCCCAGAACCGATTCCCGACATTGCTACAATAATCTCGTAACAATTGCAGAATATCATTCCTCAGATCGTCACTCAAGTGACTACTAATGTGGAACCTTGTACTGTAAACCCTGGTTATGTGATAGAAATAGCTGATGGTAAGAATGTAAAAGTTGATAAGGTTATTCGTGATTGCAAACTAGAACTAGGAAACTCCTTTGTTCAACTATAATTTGGATACAGATAGGGTCATGAATAGTTTTTATGTGATTGTAGGGTGGACTGGTTGTCTAAGATTAAGCTGTTTGTAGTGCGTCATGAGAAAGTAGTAGAGATACCGATAAAAGAGGGTGGGATACTTTGAGTTCATGGGGAACGTACATTGGGAGCTGCCAAAGCCCTAATGAATGATAAGATAGATGAACCTAGGATAAGTGATATACCTATGGTGCGAGATTTTACTGACGTGTTTTTGGAAAAACTTGTTGGGGCTACCATCGCAGAGACAAGTTGAGTTTCGTATAGACTCAGTTCCTGGAGTGACGCTGGTCGCGAAGTCTCCATATCGTTTGGCACCCTCGGAAATACAAGTTTGTTGGGCTAACTTCAAGAGAGTTGCAGAAAAGGGTTTCATTACGGACACTAGCCATTCGCCGTGGGGAGAACCTGTGTTATTTGTGAAGAAGAAGTATGGATCTTTTCGTATGTGTATCGACTATAGGGAGATGAAAACAAAGTACCTATTAAAAAACACTTATCCACTCCTAGGATCGGATGAACTTATTGATCAGCTGCAAAGAAGAGTGTATTTCTCTAAAATTTAATCTTGTCGGTCAGGATATCCTAAGCTACGTTGTGAATGAAGATGGGACATTCACAGCCACACATTTCGAATGAGGGTTTATGAACATTTGAGTTTACGATTATGCCATTTGGGTTAACATGCACCAACAGTCTTCATGGACTTGATGAACCGGGTGTGCAAACCGTATCTAGATAAGTTTGTCATTGTCTTCATTGATGACATCCTGATCTACTTAAGGACAAAGGAAGAGCATGAAGTTCACTTGAAGTTAGTGTTGGAGTTATTGAGGAAGGAGAAGCTGTATACCGAAGTTTTCTAAGTGCGAGTTTTGGCTGCAGGAAGTGCATTTCCTTGGACACATGGTCAACCAGAGTGGTATTCACGTGGACCTAAGTAAAATAGAGGCGGTGAAGAATTGGAAAGCTCTTACAACACCGTCGGAAATTCAATCGTTTTTGGGATTAGCTGGCTATTATCGGCGTTTCATCGTGAATTTCTCCAAGATTGCTAAACCCATTACTTCCCTAACTCAGAAAAACCAAAAGTATGAGTGGGGCAAAAAAGAAGAAGAAGCGTTTTAGACTTTGAAGAATAATTTGTGTGATGCTCCTATCTTGTTGTTACCGGACGGAGTTAAAGATTTTGTAGTTTATTATGATGCATCGAATCAAGGACTAGGTTGTGTGCTAATGCAAAGAGGCAAGGTAATTGCCTATGCATCAAGACAACCTAAGATTCACGAGAAAAATTATACAACACACGACCTAGAGTTAGGAGCTATCGTGTTTGCTCTTAAGACATGGAGGCATTACCTGTATGGCACGAAGAGTGTTATATACACGGATCACAAGAGCATTCAGCATATTTTTAACCAAAAGGAGTTAAATATGCGCCAAAGGATGTGGATCGAGCTGTTTAGTGATTATGAGTGTGAGATTCGCTACCATCCTGGTAAGGCGAATGTGGTGGCTGATGCATTAAGAAGGAAGGAACGGGTGAAACCTAGACGTGTTCGGGCAATGGCTATGACCATTCAGTCTGGAGTGAAAGAGATGATATTGGCAGCCCAAAGTAAGATTTTTAAATAGGAGAACAGTCTTGCAGAAAGGCTACATGGTTTAGATCAACAGATGGAAATGAAGGAAAACGGGAATTTGTATTTTAGGGATAGGATATGGGTTCCTTTAGTAGGAGATGTGAGAATGGTAATTTTGAATGAAGCTCATAAGTCTAGGAACTCTGTGCATCCTGGAGCGGATAAGATGTACCATGACCTGCGTGATATGTATTGGTGGTCGGGAATGAAGAGAGATATTGCTATCTACGTTAGTAAGTGTTTGACTTGTGCAAAAGTGAAGGCTGAGCATCAAAGACCTTCGGGTTTATTGCAACAACCTGAGATACCAGAATGGAAGTGGGATAAGATCACTATGGATCTTATTACCAAGTTACCTAGGTTAAGAAGTGGGCATGACGCGATATGGGTAATAGACGACAAACTTACCAAATCAGCTCATTTCCTAGCGATTCATGGGGATTTTAGTACGGAGAAGTTGGCGAGATTATATATTGATGTAATTGTGGCACGACATGGAGTGCCTGTGTCGATTATTTTGGATCGAGATGGGCGATTTACTTTATACTTTTGGCAAACGGTACAGAAAGCGTTAGGGACAAGATTAGACTTGAGTACTGCTTATCATCCTTAGACGGATGGACAAAGTGAGCGTATAATTCAGACTTTGGAGGATATGTTAAGGGCGTTATTGTGGGTTATAGATTTTGGGTATGTAGTTGGGTTATGTCCAATATTTTCCCCCACCATTAGCTGAAGTTTTTCTTACATCATTAGTTATCATTCGAGCATTCGGTGTGCTCCGTTTGAGGCCTTGTATGGTAGGAAGTGTAGGTTGTCTGTGTTATGGGCAGAGATTGGAGAGGGCAGTTTAATTGGACCTGAGTTAGTACTAGAGACGACAAATAAGGTGGTATTGATAAAGGAAAAGCTCAAAGCGGCGAGAGATAATCAAAAGAGCTATGCGGATAAGAGATGTAAACTGTTAGAGTTTGAGGTAGGTGATCGGGTATTATTAAGGGTGTCACCTTGGAAGGGCATAGTACGTTTTAGAAAGAAGGGGAAGTTAGCACCAAGATATGTAGGACCGTTTGAGATCCTTGAAAGGATTGGCCTTGTAGCTTATAGGTTGAGGTTACCTGAGGAGTTGAATAGCGTGCATGACACCTTTCATGTGTCAAACCTGAAGAAGTGTCTAGCATATGCTAATTTGCATGTGCCATTGAATGAGATCAAGGTCGACAAGACGCTTTGTTTTGTCGAGGAACCTGTAGAGATTATGGATCGAGAAATTAAGAAGTTAAAACTTAGGAATATAGCGCTTGTAAAAGTTAGATGGAATTCGAAACGTGGTCCTGAGTTTACTTGGGAACACGAAGATCAGATGAGGCTTAAGTATCTACAGTTGTTCGTAGACCGAGTTGTTGAGCCTGCTAGTTAAATCTCGTGACGAGATTTCCTCAAGGAGGGGATACTGTAACATCCGTGATTTAATCAGGTTAGTGATACCTTTAGAGATGGCTAAGTGTTCATTTTGTTTGATTCTTGTGTGCTATGTATTATATATGTGTGCTAAGTGGTTTGAATAGGTGTATGATATCATGTTGAGGTGTACGATCATCTTATTTTGAGTGCGTTTGTGTTTGGTGATGGGTATTCCATTTGTTCACGTATAGTGATAATGGTAAGGAATGGATTGTGCATGCAATGCTAGTTAATATTTGGCATGATTATGTGGTGAGCATTTTGGGAAATGTATTCATGTTGGAAATTAAGTGAATGTGAGTGAAAATTTTGGATATTTATAGTTAAACTTTCTAAAATAGATAAGTGGAATGTGAAATGATAAGTTTTATTTTAAGAAGTTTAGTTTCTGTTGCGTATATGTAAAAAAGGTTTACCCAAATTAGCTTAGGTTTTCATTAAAACATAAGGTAATAAAGGTAATTAGTTAATTAATAATTAAAAAAAAATAGTATAAGGGGGGAAGATCGGCATAAGGGTTTAGGGTAGGGTTAGGAGACCTAAACTTTGTCAAACTCTAAAACTTAAGGGATAAGGATACTTAGGGTTATATACCAACAAACCTAGCTTATAATCTTTTCTCCCATTCCTTGTGTCGACCGAATATCATCCCCAGAACCCAGAGTTCAAATTTGGATCTGTTTGATCGAAAACATTCAGATTTGTTGTTTAGGGTGCTAGCATTCAGGTAGTATGTCTCTTAGCTAGTTTATGATATTCTTGTAACATGATTTTGATGGATCTAGGGTTGTCATTAAAACATAGATTATATATGAACTTTAATGATGGTATAATGATTAGGGTTAGTTTAGAGTTATGATCATGCATGTTGCACGTTAGGGTTTGCGTTAGAACATGATTTAAAATTAAGCAGATTTTGGGTCTGTGTTCAACTGATGATATCTAGGTGTTAGATACGTATTTTGATATGATTCAAGAGCCTAAATTGTAGTTCAAAGAGTCTATTTTTCAAAAAGTCTGGCCTCAAATGATTTTTAGTTTTAAAAGTTGGATAAATGTTGGTTACAAGAAAAGTTGTCAAAACAATGAATACAAGTCAAAATTAGGTTATGTTTAGGAGGGTAAAACCCTAACTTAAAAGCTAGAATTGGGGCATAGAGCCAATTACAATGATTAGGTTCTATATTTTATAAAGAAACCTAGAAGGATAGCCTTCTGATTGTGTGTCGAAGTTTAGTAATTATGGGCCATACATCTCGTATGTGGCAATCAGATCCGAATTGGGACAATTTTGATTGTTGAAATAAAATTTTTATTTGAAGATAGTTTACATGTATGAGACCTTGGGAATCACAAAGTAGTTAGTAAACTATATAAAATGAATTGGGGGGGGAGGTGTTTGGTATTAATTTATGAAAGGTCTCAAGTAAGGTTTTGATGTTAGTAAAAGATACACTAAAATTCTTCATTTCGGAATAAATTGTAGTTAACTAGTGTAATGTGTTAATGAGGTGGTTAAGGTTGGGCATGGTGTCGGGGTGACCCATGATGGTTAATCATACCTTTATACATCCATCATATGTGTGTTACATAGACTAGATCTTTTAGCATGGTCGGATGTAACCGTGTTTATTTATTTGTATAGTTCCATGATAGGAATTAGAAGCTGCGTTTTGAGCGTTTAGGTGAGTTACATAGTCACACTTTTTATTGCATTTTAAACTTGGGATGTAAATGATGCAAGTGTTTAAATGAGTTTTAAATTTCTATGATTATGTGTTAGTGTAAATGCATGGACTATTATGGATGATTTCGTTATGTGCTAATGTTTATGTGATGATGTATTGAGGTGGGGGACTAAGTCAGGAGGGTTACTTGCGGGTATCTATGGCATGTTTAGTGGAAGGTACTGTGGCCTAGTTAGGAGGGTTACTTGCAGGTATCTATGGCCTGGGCTAGGGGGAAACCACAGTGTAACATTTCTCAATTTCAGGTCATTTTTCGGACATCTTATTATTCGTCCACTATGACTTTTGGCACGATAGCATTTTTCTTGTAAATTTACTTTTAAGCTAAATCGCGTAGACTTGAAATAATCATTTACTGTAAATGGTCATCAAATAAATTAAGGTTTACATCAACCAAGTGTTATATGATTATTAAGAAGATAATTATTAACTTTGCGTATTTTATCTTTATTGGTTACGTAAAAGGTTTATGTTTCGCAATAAAATACAATTAGACACACCTCAGAAATAACTAGACTTACCTAGACTCAAACCAATA
The DNA here is from genome assembly GCA_026074375.1 of Tanacetum coccineum. Lineage (NCBI taxonomy): Eukaryota > Viridiplantae > Streptophyta > Magnoliopsida > Asterales > Asteraceae > Tanacetum > Tanacetum coccineum. Next base: position 8,940 of record BQNB010088195.1, on the reverse strand, counting down.
CCAACTTTTAAACCTTAAACCCAAAATTAAATCAATTCTTGTGTTAATACCCACTAGAGCCGAATATTAGGCACTAAATCAACTAGAAATCCTTAAAGATCTTGCTAAGTACTTGTACAAACCCTTTATGTAATACTGACCTTAATGTTTTCGTGTTAACAATACACAATGGTTAAAACCATTTTGGTCTCCTTTTGCCCCTTATGCCGCGGACTACATGCAATGTATATACCCAAAACCATAAGAATGTCTATATCTTAGCAAATCTTGTACAACCTAGAGGCAATTAAGATGTGTACTTAAGTGGTTTAACAAAACAATGTCTAATTAACAAGAAACCACAAAACCACTAGGATTAGGGGATCAGTTTGATTTGTTTGTGTGACTAGAACTATGGTAACTGTTATTTGCCTATAAATACACACACACTCTTACCATTTGATACTCTTGCAACTCAACAACACTCAAACAAGTTAAACATTGTCCCTCCTCTTGCTTTGGGTCTCAAACCGCAACCAAACACCCTCCTTTACTTCACTCAAAGTTACAAACACAACTAAGGTTTATATAACAAGTGCTTAAGGGGTACACGAGCTAAGGGTTGCTTTCTTTTTTTTTTACACGTCCATTTCTCTGATCAGAACTCTCAAGACATTTGTAAGTCTCCCAACGGAACAATACCATTCCATATTTAGTTTTCTTTTGATTCTAGGACTTGTGTCACGATTGAATACGTGGATCACGTCCTATATATACGGATGATTATAATTGGCGTGGTTGCAGGAACCCATAAAAATGCATGTATCTTGTGAGTTAATGATAAACAAAGGCTTAAACATTTCGTTTATATGCAAATGCGGACACCAACGTGAACAACAAACTCTTACACTCGAAATACATGAAACTATACGTAAACTTTCAAAGTAAACGCGATATGGTGGCTAGGGAAAGTGTATACGAAATTAATAAACGTTTACATGTGATGAACCATGGCTAAGAATACTAAGCAAGTTGTTTTGGTTTGAATAACCCTAATGAAACATCTTTGTTGTTTAAAAGGATAACGGGACCACTATGGGCCTTGATGGGCCAAAAACAGTTTACTAACGGATGGTATGGGCCCCAAAAGCCCATAGGTTAGGACCCACGGCTTATTTTATAAGCTCAGTAAGGCTTATCGAAGGCTTATAGAGTCCTTAAGCTTGTTGGGATAAACAACATACAAGAGAAACCTTAACGGGCTACAAATGGGCCCATTAAACCCAAACAAGTCCAACGAACCGGGTCTATGAGGCCACGGCTTATTGATAAGCTCCACGAGCTTATTAAGGGACCTAAGGTGCTTATTTAACTCATATAGACCCTAAAGTACCCTAACGTGTGCTAGAAAACGAACATAACCCTTAACGGGCTTATTAGCCCATTTCCGTGACTCAACGAGGCCCATAAGCCATAAATAAGCTTGGACAGCTTATTTGTGAGCTTAAGCGACTTATAAGGCTTATAATAAACCTAGAAAAAGTATTGGACCTTAATGAATCAAGCCGAAACCCTTAAGACACTAAATGGACTCGTATCGGGTCCAAAAGCCCATTTCTGAGGCTTATCGGCTTATTAAATAAGCCACGAAGTAAAAACAGTTTAACCAGATTTCATGAGTGCTTATTGAGTTAAGAAAATAGGATCTGATCCTATATTGAAACCCTAACGGACCTTTACAAACATTTGGGTTAAGATTGTTGGGCTAACGAGCCCAATGAGCTCGAAAAAGCTCAAATAAGCTCACCCGAGCTTATATTTTAGCTTAACATTTTTAAGTAAGTTTAAATAGACTTAATAAGGGCTTACGTGCCTTTGAAAACCCAATTGGACCTTTAGATTTCTTATGGGACCTTAACGAGTCCAATAAGCCAACACGCCCATAATAAGCCATTCGAGCTTATTTATAAGCTGACCCAGCTTATATGGCTTATTGGAGTCCATTAAAACCAAATTCCACTTGATAGAACTTAATCGAATGTAAAATATGATTTTTACAAGTTAAGGGACTAAATTTGTAACTTTGTAAAGTTGAGGGTTAAAAACTGATCAAATTGTCATTCCTATAAAGTCTAGGGGCTGTTTTGACATTTCTGATATTTAAGGGGCTGTTTGAAATACATAAGTACTTAAAGTGTAATTATTGAAAAGTTGAAGGACTAAAAGTGTAACTTTGGAAACCTAAAGGTTTAAAGTGTAAATACTATATTTTCATAAACATAGGGACTGTTTTGAAATTATGGAAAACCTAAGGGTATTTATAAACAAAAGCGATTTTATAAACACTTAGCATACCGGACGAATTATATTCGGATATTATACAAGTTAACCGACGACTTAATAAATAAGAATATTTATTAATAACGTTTATACATATATACTTGAACGTGTGTAATCGTATATCTTCCCAAGAGCCTACAAGTGGAATACAAATAAATAATCAGGTGCAACAGCACCACCACACAAGTGATAACAGTATATATAAACTAGCAATTTATTGTAGTTTATGCATTGAGTCGTTAGCCTAAACTTGTAGACTAAGACTGGCCGTATTTACTTAGGTATTTGACGGTGTGATTCATTCGCCATACTTGGATATATTTATCATTTTCAGAGGACTATTTACTAAGGTGAGTTCATAGCCCCATGTTTTACAATTATTTAAATGATTTACATCTTTGGGGTGAGAACATGCTTTGTTTTACAAATTGGACGCAAGTGTACAATTTATACTATGATTACGGGTTTGCCTAAGTAGCGATAACCCACTGAGCCCTTTTATCATGAACTGTCAATTGCTAGATTGCGAGCGCGAATGTTATAAATAGATCTATTTGGGATTGACATCCCCGTTTGGGTGAGTAGCGCTCACTGTGCCGGTTTGCCGGACAACAAACGTATACCATGTCGGATTGGGGATGTTGCGGGTTAGAACATCATTCACGGGCAATGTTGGCAATTTATTGCATTCATACATGTCGAGCTTCAGTGTCATGAGCTTAGGAAAACGTAATTACTTTTTATGATGTTTGCATCTGTTGCTTAATCATACACTTGGGAATCTTGCGGTCCTACAATTTACATACATAAACCTATGAATTCACCAACTTTATGTTGACGTTTTAAGCATGTTTTTCTCAGGTCAATAAGGCACGAGGTGCCAAGATACATTGGGGGTCACTCTTTGGAGAATCAATACTAAAGATTTGGGGCGTATTACATTTTGGGACATTTGTTATAAACCGAAATCTTTACTTATGTTGTCGAACAATTTGAAGCCATGAGCTTATGTAATGAACAAGTATTTTGTTAAATCCAATGTATCTTTTTAAAACGACACGTTTAGTGGTCGTTCTCATATCTTGTGCTATTGATCTATGAAGTAACGCCCTCGGATATTCAACATTCCGCTGCTACCCAGATTTGGGGGTGTTACAGATTGGTATCAGAGCCAAGGTTATAGAGAACCAGGTCAAAAGTTTTTGTCTGGACTATAACCATTTTCAAACACTACATTCAAAATGGGTTTGCACGGGACACACATACATTACTTGTTTGCATCTAATATATATGCTTACATGACATACACTGTTTTAGCATTAGTAGTTACTAAGTGCTTGCATAATTGAGATACGAGTATATAAATTATATTACGTATATTACTATAAGAGTCTAAAAAAAATTAATACTTATATAAGTTATTTTTGCTTTTACAGCAGTCATGTCTTCTGCATCATCTGCGATTACCTACACTTCCGTCTACACCGACTCCGAGCCAGGGAGGGTATTTTGGGGAGCTAATGAGGAGATATCTGATGGAGGCTTTCATGAGTCATCGTATACGGATACGACGGACTCCCTATGCAGCCAGTAGCCCCACCATCACCGGATTACATACCATGCCTAGAGGATCCATAGACTCCACTAGTACCACATGACGAGGATGAGCGTGAGCCTATGTTCATACAGGCACATGATCCTGACTACGTGCCAGAGCCTATATACCCTGAGTATATACCATTGGAGGATGAGCATGTGTTCCCGGTTGAGGAGCAGCCATTACCTCCTGTTGACTCACCTACTGCTGAGTCACCAGGGTATGTTGTTGAGTCGGATCCCGAGGAGGATCCAGAGGAGTGTGAGGATGATGAGACAGAGGATGGTCCGGTTGACTATCCTATGGACGAGGGAGATGATGGAGATGATGATGACGGCGATTCATCTGGGAATGACGCCGATGATGAGGATGAGGACGAGGAGGACGAGGAGGAGGAAGAGGAGGAGCACCCTGACTCTGGCTCCCACCTCACCATCTGTTATTTCTAACTACTGTTGAGCTTGTTTCCCCACCTGAGGGAACATAGCATGTTATACCACCACCCTTCACCGACATTTCTACCACTGGAGCTAGGATTACTGTTTGGCTTCAGGCTTCCATATCCCTTTCACAAGTGGCAGAGGTTGAGAGACTTCTAGCCATGACTACTCCATCACCATCACCACCTATCTCACTATCACCACCCTCTGCAGGGGAGCGCCTTACTAGGTGCACGGCCCATTTGCACTTTCATAACCACCACTAGTGTCATCACCATTACTACCATCATCTGGGTGTCCGACCCACATCAGACACTTAGGATGCCTCCTCAGGCCCTTGTTGATGAGCGTTACTGCCGCATTACCATTTTACCCCCACTACACACTTCACCATCTTTATATCATTTCACCACCTGTTAACCGTAGGAATGATATTCCTAAGTCCGAGCAGCCACCTCATAAGAGGTTGTGTTTATCCACTCTAGGCTCCAGATATGAGATCGGGGAGAGTTCTACTGCTAGACCTACCGGAGGTCGGGGGATAGATTATGGGTTTGTCAGCACCGTAGATGCTGAAGCGAGACGATAGGGGATTAGTGAGGTTGGGTATGGTATTAGGGATACTTGGGTAGATCCGACAGAGGCAGTTCCTGAGATAGCACCTATGACCGTGGGAGAGGTCAATACTAGGGTTACAGAGCTTGCTGAGCTCCATGAGCGTGATACACAAGACTTGTATGCTTTACTAGAGGATGCTCAGGATAGTAGGACTCGTATATCACAGCGAGTCGCTATGGACTCACAGCGGGTCGACTTACTTATGAGGGATAGGATGACTCTCTAGGAGACAGTATGGATTGTGGAGGAGGAGGCCTATGCTTCTAGAGGCTTGGGCTTACTCGATAGGATTGAGTCAGGTGACCCATCAGGAGCTTCAGACCCACCGTGATCATGTGTATGCACACGAGACCCATATCCAAGCACATCAGGCACAGCTACAGCTGCAAAGTACTCTCATTCAGACACAACACTAGGTATATGAGACTCATTTCCAGATGCAGCAGGCTAAGATGGCAGAGCTTCGAGAGACTGACCGTAGGCGTCAGGCACAGATGGCAGAGACTCTCCGAGTGATGAAAGACATGAGGCAAGAGATGAGTGACATGCAGGCCGAGTTGTTAGCACATCAAGAGCAGCAGAGGAGAGCTAGACAGCCAGGACCAGATGTTTAGGTTCCAAATATACACCAGGATAGCTTTTGGGGATGCTGACAGTCAAATCTAATGGTTTATGTTATTTTGTCTTGCTAGGTCATTGTACAAGCATGTTAAGTATTAGGGGTTTTCCCGCTAGCATAGCCTTAGATCTTTTGTATTGTATTTTGTGTACCAACAACTATTTCATGTAAAATTTTCCAAGTTATAAATGAAATAGATGTGTTTATGTTATACTATATATCTCTCTTGTGTTGTTGTCTCATCTATACATTATTATATTCTGTCATGATTATAACCTCACGTTTTATCTTTTGTGACCTAGACAAATCATGGCACCTACGACTAGACGAGGATAGAATACCCCTACTAGCAACACCAACCCAAACAACATGACTCCAGAATCCGTCCAAGCTTTGATTGATCAAGCTCTTCAGCGAAACTCCACCAATGGAGACGCAAGCCACAGTTCGCACGGGGATGACCGAAGGAACGTGCAAACTGCGCGCCCTTGTTTCTACGCTGACTTCACGAAGTGTCAACCTTTGAACTTCAAAGGGACTGAAGGCGTTGTTGGTTTAACCCGGTGGATTGAAAAGATGGAGTCAGTCTTCAATATCAGTGGTTGTGCTATTGAAAATCAGGTTAAGTTTGCCACCTGCACTCTGTTAGGTGCTGCCTTGACTTGGTGGAATGGTCAGATAAGAACCTTAGGTCCTGATGCATATTCAATGACTTGGGAAGTACTCAAGAAGAAGATGACAGACAAGTATTGTCCGCAGGGTGAAATCAAGAAACTAGAAATTGAGTTATGGAACCTAAATGTCAAAGGGAACGATGTTCCATCATACACTGAACATTTCCAAGAGCTAACCCTGATATGTACCAAGTTTGTTGCTAATGAAACTGAGAAGGTTGACAAGTACATTGGTGGACTTCCTGATAATATTTATGGAAATGTAAAGTCATCTAGACCCAAGACGTTGGATGAGACCATTGAGTTGGCCAACGACTTGATGGATTAGAAACTTTTCACCTATGCGGAAAGACAGTCTGACAACAAAAAGAAGGTTGATGATTCATCCAGAAACAACCATGGTCACCAACAATAACCCTTCAAGAGGCAGAATGTCGCCAAGGTCTACAATATGGGGACTGGTAAAAAGAAGCCGTTTGGGGGATCTTTGCCCAAGTGCACCAAGTGTCATTTTCATCACAATGGCCCGTGTACTCAGAAGTGCCATAAGTGCAACAAGGTAGGGCACTTTGCCCGCGACTGCGGAAGATCTGGCAACACAAATGTTGCTAATACTCAGAAGGGCAATGGGACAAATCCCAAAGGAAATGGTTGTTTTGAATGTGGAGCTCCAGGACATTTCAAGAGGGATTGTCCCAAGTTAAAGAATAAGGATGGGGGAAATAGGAGTGCACAAGGCTGAGTGTATGCAGTTGGGAATGCAGAGAAAATAGGGAATGCATCTGGAAACCCAGACTCCAATGTTGTCACGAGTACGTTCCTCTTAAACAACCGCTATGCATCTATCTTATTCGACACTGGTGCCGATAGAAGCTTTATATCTACTGCATTTAGTTCCCTGATTAACATCGCCCTAACTCCATTAGAAAATAGTTATGATGTCGAACTAGAAGATAGGAAAATAGTCGGGATAGACACTATTATACGAGGTTGTACTTTAAATTTCTTAAACCATCCGTTCAACATAGATCTAATGCCCGTAGAACTGGGTAGTTTCAACATTATAATCTGCCGTATATACATATACATATACGTATATACATATACGTATACGTATATACATATACGTATATACATATACGTATATACATATACGTATATACATATACGTATATACATATACATATACATATACGTATATACATATACATATACGTATATACATATACATATACATATACATACATATATACATATACATACATATATATATATACATACATATATATATATATATATATATACAAACAAGAAAAGAGAAGAGAGAGAGAGACGAAATAGAGAGAGAGTAGAGAGAGAGTTGAGAGAGAAAAGAAAAAAATATATTTTGTGAAATTATAAAACTAGATATTTTCATATGAAAATATCTATATATATATTTAGATATTTTAGAAAATATCTAAATATATATATACCCCTACACATTTAATGTGACGCGCGGGATATATAACTAGGACCCGGGCTCGGGTTTTGCTTTGGGATTAAACCCAAAACATATACAATATTAGATTATCTATCGAGCCCGATTCCCGATAATATTTAATTACAACATTAACTAATTAAAGACCGAAGCTCCATCGTAGAGTGACCGAGCTTCCTTGTTCGACTCAATAAATTGAGGCTAACAATCTCCCCCGAAGTGAGGTCTTGAACACGGGAACGAGCTTCCTTTATTGACTCAATAAAATTGAGGCTAACAATCTCCCCCGAAGTGAGTTCATTGATGACACTCCTTCATGAGATCAGTGAGATTGCTTTTGTCGTTTAAGCTCGAGTGTCCTTGGTCTTTGTCTTCGTTATATGTTGTAGGCTTGTTCCTTCATGCTTTGCGATCTTGACTTTGAGCCTTTGTCATTGTCTTTATCGTCTTTGCTGAATCTTGCGATCTTATGTCTTTGACCAACATGCTCATACTTTTGCATTATCTTGAAAGCTTCAAATCAGAGTTAGCGGAAGACTTTGTCTTTAAATCTTGAGCTTTCTAGATTGTATGTCTTCGTAGATTGAGCATTTGAATGGGATTGAGGTTGTCGTTACCACCGTTTGACCTGCATGTTTACGTTAGTGATAAACGAGAAAATTGATTTAAAAATCAATCGACGTGTCACTCGTTAAAGAGTTTTTGTAACACATCGAGAGTGTCATGTTTTTATCAAAATTCATCAACCGTCAATTCATTTACTGGACCAAATCGATATCCAGTTGTCACAAGTTTGATTCATATAGAATCTCGCAAGTCACCTACCAAGAGCTTGTTTGATGCTGACTCAAGCAGGATTTCCATCTTCATTGTGAATACTTATAGTATCACTCGGATGTTCTGGCAAATATCACAATGATATTGCGTAGGACTCTTGATAACAGCTTGTGAACTTGATGATGTTCAACAAGTGTTTGAAATGGAATGCGTTGCTTAGTTTGAACCCCTACCTCGTGGTTAACGGAGTAGGATATCACAACCAACGACCGTTGTTCTTAGTTTGAAAGCCCACCCCGTTGCTAGCTTAGTGGGAAATCACATCAACACATTCTTCCTAATATGGCTAAGGATTGGTGTCTTAGTTTGAACCCTCACCTAGACCTTTCTCGCTTCCTGGTGAGATATCACAACAC
>BQNB010088194.1:7288-27720 GCA_026074375.1 Tanacetum coccineum | reverse complement strand
GCCCAAACCATTTTCCTAACCACCGTTAGCCACACCACCCTAAACTTTAACCTCGTTAATCCCTTTAGGGACTAACGATTCAAACCATCACTCAAATCCAGGGACCAAATATGACAACCACAAGGACGAAAATTACAACTACAATAAACAAGCTGGAGGACCATTTGTGACAAGTCACCACACTTTCACCTATTTAAACAAATAGATAAACAACTGTTTATCTCTTTCCCCCATTCCCGCCAAAAACGCAACCCCACTCCTGTCACTCTCACACCTCGTTTCCCCTGCAACACCAGTCCAAACCTGTCACCACCACAAAACCCCACACCCCCACATGGGATCCCAAAACTTTAAACCCTCATTGGTTGAGCACCATCACACTCGGATTGAAAAAGAATAGATGGCCAGGATGGATTTGCTTGGAGGACACATAAAAATAGAGGGCCAGGATGAAGTTTGTTTTCCTCTCACATCACAAACAAATTCTGCCATTTTTAGTTTTAACCTTGTAAACTTTACTTTTTAATGAAATTTATGTTTTACAAAAATTCTGTCTTTTTTGCTTTTGAAAAACTGCTTATCTCAATCCAGCTTATTTTGTGCTTATTTATGTCTTATGTGTGCTTATTGGATCTGCTTATAACTGCTTGTCTTGCTTACTTGATGACCTGTTTTGCAAAAATCCCAACTTATGTTAGTTTTTCACAAATTTCAGTCAAAAGCCAATAAGCTCTAGCTTATTGGCTTGGTGCTTTTCAATAGCTAAAATCTGTTTGAAATCCTTCATTTAGTCATTTTAAATAATTTTTAATAAAAACCTTACATGTTTTACTGCATAATCAGTTAAAAAGCAAAACTCATAAAAATAAAGGGGTGTTTGGGACAAGACCCAAAATGGGTCAAAATGGTTAAAAACTTGCTCATAGTTTTCCAGTCAACTCTAGCTAAGTTTAAATAAGTCTATTGTTCAGTTCTTTTAAGTTTTCTAAAGTTAAAACTCATTTTTGAGGTTTTGAAAAGTTAAGCTTAAATCTGTGGGTTTCTAGTTGAATAATCAGCTTAATTTCCTAGGATTTGATCAAGTGCTTTTTGTTGCCATTTTCATCTTAGTTTTTAAGCCATAAGTGCAGTATTGTGGTTGAGTTTTAGTATGCATTTACCTTGTGTGTTTTTAGTCCTATCTGTCAAGTTATTCTTTTTGTTCTAAAAGTTCATTTTCAATCTTAGAAATAGATAAGCTAAAGTTTGTTATAGGTTCTGATTTGTGCATTCATAGATAGTTAGTAGTGTTAAGTTTACTTGTTCTAGCTTATCTTTCACTTAGGAGCTTATTTGTAGGACTAATTCTTGGGCTGCAATCAGCCTTATGTTTGTGCAAGAACCACATCAGCATGTAATAAAGCCAAACAACCCTTTTTCTTAATCCTTTCTCTTGCTTATTTGTTTTTAAAATTGCTTTATTTTTGCTTTTTCTTAAAATCAGTAGGTGTGTCTATAGCTTTTCTAGGTTGTAAGCCCTAGCATTTTGGTTTGTTAGCTTAAAGATTAGCCCAAATGTACCTCATTGGGGCTGTTTGGGCTGCCAGTTTTACTTTATAGCTTATTTGTTTTTTTAGGCTTTTCTAGTTTATCCTCTAGGCTTATTCTTGTTAGTAGTTGCTTATTAGTTAGGTTTTAGCCATTTCTTAGCTTAGTTAGTTTAGCTTCTAGCTTATTTACCCAAAAATGCTTAACAGTTTTACTTATTTAGTCATATAGTTAAAATCCCCATTCTGCCATTTTTTAGCCCTCTTTTCTAGCTTATATCTCTAGTTCAAAAGTAGTTGTAGTTATATAAAATGCTTATTGTCGTGTGCTTAATAAGTTTATAAAAAAAAAGGTACTGTAGCAGTATAAAAAAGAGAGGCCCAGGACTCGAACCTGCGACCTCTCTCTTAACAGCCCAATGCCTTAACCATTTGCCCTTGGGTCTTTTCTGGTAGAACCTTGCACAATTAATTATTTATGTCCTTTTAGCCCTTTTGCCTTTCAGCCTTTCTAAGCTTAATAACAGCTTATTTATAAGTTGTTCTTCAGTTTTTAAATTTTTCCTAGATCCTTTATAGTATAATGTATTTTCCCTATTTTTTTTAGATTTTTCCAATTAGGTTTAGTATTTTTAATAATTAATTTTCATTAAAATCTTATTTAATTCATAATAAATAGAAAAATAATCAAAAAAAATAAAATTCTTTTTTAGAAAATTTTCTTTTGTCATGTAGTACCTAGGAAAAATAAAAGTTCTTTCGTAGGGTCGTTTTTGCAAAAAATTAATTTTTAAAGAACGGGAAATCACTTCAGTTTTCGTTCTAGTTTTTTTAATCTTCCTTTTTAGATACTATTAGCTTATTTAAAGTAAATATTTCACTTTAGGTTTTAATTTTGATTAATTTGGGTTTTTAGTCGCGTTCGTTTTTTTTTTCGTTCGTTTTCGTTTTCGCATTTTAAGCCTAATTGCCTTAATTTTATGTTCCCGTAGACTTAGGATTTCATTCTTATGCCTTATTTATGCTTCACGTAGAATTTTAAGTTATTTTAATGCCTTTGTATGCTTTCCCGTAGTTTTAAGTTTAAATTTTCGTGCTAATTTATGTTTTTCCCATAGATTTAAGTTTTTCTTTAGTTTAAATTGCATCTCATCGGTGTGGAACTTCATGAAATTTCAGGTTTATCCAAACCACTTGAAATGAAAGTCCGATGGAAAGATCTTATTTCCACTAGCTCCCCTATGGGACCAATGAATTCGGAGGGTCCGAGTCGATGTTGTGACTCGGTTAAGAAAAACAAGGCGCTTCGTTGGATGCACCCCAATGTTATCTAGTTTATCCGTTGTAGTATGCTTTGCTTAGTATTGAATAAATGTGTTTAGTTGTTTTGTGAGGAGGCTTGCCTCTTTCCTTTTCCATGTTTTGTGTTTTGTGTTGTATTGTCCAGGATTGCCTGGATTTTTAAAGCCTCTCGTGCTCGCGGTTTTTGTCCTTCGATCACAAGAGCTTCAAATCCTCAGCTTCATGTTGGGAATCCAATATCCTAATCTTATCGTTTATCTTTAGCATAATTAATAAACGGCTTAGGATTTACGTAGAGACCCTTCTTAAAACATTAAGGACAATGTTTATTCTATGTATGGGGGGGGGGGGGGGGGCGGGCGGGGGGGGGGCGGGGGGGGGGGGAGGGGGGGGGGGATCTTCGATTTGATTGTTGGCTGCAGCCGTTTGTTTTCAAAGTCAAGCCCGTTTTTACCACCAAAATTTTCGAAAAATACCAAAAAAAATTAAAAAGAGTAAATTAAAAAATTTTCAAAAATAAAATAAGTGTTTTGTCACAAATTTTGAGCTTTTCTGCTCTTGTAGAATAAGAGTAAATTTTTTTGACTCGATTTCAAGCGTGTTGAGCTTAGCCATGTTCATTAACTGGTAGACTAAGCATTCGCAAAATATTCGGCGAAGAACGAAATATGTTTGTGTTAAGTATGAGTTGGATGCTTAAACGAGGATGAATTGAAATTTAAGAGTGTTTTTGTGTGTAATTAGTCGCTTATTTCTCCCAGAAAGCTCTTAAACCTATTATTATAGTGCTACTGTTTTTGGAGATTAAACTTAAATTTTTATTTTTTTGTAAGTAAGATAGCAATATTGTTTAGCCTTAGGTCAATATTTTTTTACTTGAATTTTTTAAAAAGAAGTTTCTCTATAAAAATATTAATATATGTTATATATTATTAATATATATATATTATAGATCTTTAATATATATATTATATTAGTATATATAATAAATATAAACTATGGGATGATAAAAGTTTGTTGTATCTTACAGGCTCACAACCGATGTTACAGCCTTCTAAAGAAAGCCCCCATAGTAAAGAATAATATACTGCTGAGAAGAATGATCAGAGTTTGCTGTATCTTGCCAATGTTGCAGACCTTTTAACAAGTCGGGGTTACAATTGCATAAGTGTTTAATGTAAGTAATAAAAGATCTCTTTTTGTTAAATTCAAATATGCTTTTGAACTTTAAGCTATTTTTTTATAAGCCTATGTGATATACAAGAAAAATCTGAGATGAGTGTTTTTGAAACAAAGGCCTGTGAGTCCGATATCTAGTCTCTGTGGGGGTGTCAAAAAGCCTGGTATTAACCGAAGGTTGGGTATGATTGCGAGACGAAGTCGCTACATGGGATGATCTCGCCTTAAAAATCATTATTCTGGGTGACGTGAAAACATTGAATTTTGCAAAACGTTGATCATGGTTGAAATTCAAAAATAGGCACATAACACCTAAGATATACTAATTGTACGGGTTAATAAGTGACAAGTTTACAAGTTGCAAATTGAGTAGTTGTTAGCGTTCTTCTTATCTTAAACTCATAATTAGCGTGTGGATTTTCGTTTTAAGCTGGTTTGGTAATAAGTGGAAAAGCCCGGGAACGATGAATTTATCCTTTTTTGGGGCATTCTCGGATCGAAATGCATCTTGTTCTATGATCCCTAAAAGTTAAAATAACGAAAGTCAAATAAGGTAGTTAGTTGCTTAATATGAAAAATACAAAAATATTTTGTGGTAGGATAAGAATATATTCCATTTATATATATATATATATATATATCACATATATATATATATATATATATATATATATATATATATATATATATATATATATATATATATATACTTATATATATATACTTATATATATATATACTTATATATATACTTATATATATACTTATATATATATATATATATATATATATATATTATATGGTAAAAACGGGGCGGCATGTCGAAGCTATTGATTTCTTTAATTATCCTCGATGAACACTTAGCTACTTTTCAAGGTAATTAGTTGAGGGGGATTGAGATTTTTAGTTTTCAAAGTGCTTACTTCATAACATTGCGTGAGGACACGGCAATGTCTTAGTATGGGGGAATTTTTGGTATGTGTTTAATTACACATACCTTTTACCTAATAAATCGACCCTAAACGACCAAAAACGCACATAAAATGCCATATATATGCTTGTTTTTATGTTTGTACTGTGCAGGTACCGGATATTCACTAAAAGACAAAAAAAAAGTCAAACCGGACAAAACCGAGCACGGATTTGGAAAGAGCGCGAAAAACTGAGGCCAAGGGTGCAAAAGGATTGAAAAACGAAGCTCAAACGAAAATTTCCGGACCGACTCGACAAATTTGTGCTTTTTAATGAAGTCAATGTTAACCGGGATTTAAGCATCGGGAATGTATGAAAAGCGAACCGAAACAAAACAAAATGCCAAAAGTAGGCCCACCCGTACCCACCTAGTGGGCCCGGATAAGCCCACTATACTTAAATTAAACTCCTTTTAAACCTTTTTTTTTAAAAGCCCAAAATCCTTTTAGTTAACTATTCAGGCCCAACTCTTTAAAAGCCCAACTGTTTACCCCCACAAGGACGAATTTTGAAATAAAAGATATAAACTCCTGAGGAGGGCTAACGTTCCAAAATTTTAAAATTCACATAAGGACATTTATGCCATACCCTATTATACACCCACAAGGACCATTTTTTTGCCAATCTCCCAAACTCATCCCCTGCCCCCAAATTAAACCAAAAAGACATAAATCCCTAACCCTCAAATTTTCCCGCCAAACCCACAAAACCCTGTACTCCTCCTTCATGTGTAGCCTGCAACACCACGACAAAACTCAACCCCACCTCTCACTCACAACAAACCTATCACCATCACCACCTCACCCCACCTCGTATACAGGCAATCCTCTAATGCTTCATTGGTTCAACAAAAACGACAAAGAGATCAATGGTTAAGATCTTAAGGCTTGGGCAACAAGCTGAAATCAATGGCCAGGATTGAGCTTGGTTTTCCTCTCACTAAGAAACACAACTAGCACAATGAATTGAAGACACTAAGCCTTATCAAAAGAAGAAGATAGATGAACAGTGGAAGTAGTGTAGGATTAGCTATAGTTTTAATTTATGTTTTATATGTTTTTTTAATTCTGTCATTTTTAGTTTTAACCTTGTAAAACTTTTATTTTTTAAGAATATTTTGTTTTACAATAATTATGTCTTTTATGTTTTGAAAATACTGCTTATCTCAAGCCAGTTATTTTGTGCTTATTTATGGTCTTATGTGTGCTTATTGAATTGCGTTTAACGGCTTGTCGTGCTTACTTGATGGACTTGTTTTGCAAAAATCCCAACTATGTAGTTTTTCACAAATTTCAGTCAAATAGCCACTAAGCTTAGCTTATTGGCTTGGTGCTTTTCAATAGCTAAAATCTGTTTGAAATCCTTCATTTAGTCATTTTAAATAATTTTTAATAAAAACCTTACATGTTTTACTGCATAATCAGTTTAAAAAGCAAAACTCATAAAAATAAAGGGGTGTTTGGGACAAGACCCAAAATGGGTCAAATGGTTTAAAAAAACTTGCTCCATAGTTTTTTCAGTCAACTCTATCTAGTTTAAATAAGTCTATTGTTCAGTATTTAAGTTTTTATAATGTTATAAAGTCATTTTGAGGGTTTGTGAAAAAATTTAAGCTGTAAATCTGTGGTTTTAGTTGGGAATAATCAGCTTAACTTCCTAGGATTTGATCAAGTGCTTTTTGTTGCCATTTTCATCTTAGTTTTTAAGCCTTAAGTGCAGTATTGTGGTTGAGTTTTAGTATGCATTTACCTTGTGTGTTTTTAGTCCTATCTGTCAAGTTATTCTTTTTGTTCTAAAAGTCCATTTTCAATCTTAGAAATAGATAAGCTAAAGTTTGTTATAGGTTCTGATTTGTGCATTCATAGATAGTTAGTAGTGTTAAGTTTACTTGTTCTAGCTTATCTTTCACTTAGGAGCTTATTTGTAGGACTAATTCTTGGACTGCAATCAGCCTTATGTTTGTGCAAGAAACCACATCAGTATGTAATAAAGCCAAACAGCCCTTTTTCTTGCCATTTTGCTTATTTTCAACTTTTTATGTGTTCCTTGGAAACTAGTCACTATCTTTTTTAAATTTTCAGCTTAAGTCATGGGCTTATTGATCTTTTAGACTTAGCTTAAAACCTGCCTTTAGCCCTCTTAGAATCTGTTTTTTGGTCCTCTGTCTTATTAGCTTTTAAAATGCCTTTAAGTTTAGTTTCTCTGCTTATTTATGTCCCTTAGTACTTATTAGGTATAGATTAAGGTATGTGTTTTAGCTTATGTTTCTCACTAGTTGTTCATTAGCTCTAAATAAGCCTCATAGTTAGCTTAAGTGTCATTTTGGCTTATAAAATCAAACTGTCTGTTTTCTTAGTGCTTTTCTGACTTATTCATAAGCATTCATAAAAAGTCATAGTTGAGAAAAATGCTTATTTACATGTTCTCTTTAAATTTGTGCAAAAAGTTTAAAAAAAATTATTAATAATAATTTACAAAAAGAGGAGGCCAGGACTTGAACCCGCGACCTCACCCTTCTCAAACACACTTAACACACACCACACTAACCATCTTGCCCTTGGGTCTTTTCTGGTAGAACCTTGCACAATTAATTATTTATGTCCTTTTAGCCCTTTTGCCTTTCAGCCTTTCTAAGCTTAATAACAGCTTATTTATAAGCTGTTCTTCAGTTTTTAAATTTTTCCTAGATCCTTTATAGTATAATGTATTTTCCCTATTTTTTTTAGATTTTTCCAATTAGGTTTAGTATTTTTAATAATTAATTTTCATTAAAATCTTATTTAATTCATAATAAATAGAAAAATAATCAAAAAAAATAAAATTCTTTTTTAGAAAATTTTCTTTTGTCATGTAGTACCTAGGAAAAATAAAAGTTCTTTCGTAGGGTCGTTTTTGCAAAAAATTAATTTTTAAAGAACGGGATTCGATCCCGTTCTCGTTTCTTCGCGTTTTTAACTCAAATCACTTCTGTTTTTAATCTAGTTTTTTTTTAACTTTCTTTTTAGTCACTATTAGCTTATTTAAAGTAAAATTTTCACTTTAGGTTTTAATTTTGATTAATTTAGGTTTTTAGTCGCGTTCGTTTTTAAGGTTCGTTTTCGTTTTCGCGTTTTAAGCCTAATTGCCTTAATTTTATGTTCCCGTAGACTTAGGATTTCATTCTTATGCCTTATTTATGCTTCCCGTAGAATTTTAAGTTAATCATTTGCCTTTTTATGCTTTCCCGTAGTTTTAGGTTTAATTTTCCATGCCTATTTATGTTTTTCCCGTAGAATTTAAGTTTCCTTTAGTTTAAATTGCATTAATTTTTGTAGAATTTAGAATCCAATCATATCTTTGCTCATTCAAGCATCCAAAAGTCAAACCAATAACGTAACCGTCAATTTCGCACCTCGTTGGGATAAACGACCCGGGAATTCACTTCCCGGTTTACTACAATTGTGAATTTTGATCCTCATTATATATATTTATAAGTATTTATTTATATTTATATATATTTAAAAGGGCTTAAATTTACAACGATCATTTTTTGGCGCCGCTGCCGGGGAGGCTGTGAATCGATTTTCGTGTTCGTTTGACGATTAGTGTTTGAAGACCCTTCCCTCGTGAAGTTAATTTTTCCGTTTGTGAATATTTTCTTTTATTTATAAAAATATAAAACACAAAAATATTTTTCATTTTCTTTTATTAGTATTAGTATAATATAAAACTAAAAAAAATCAAAAATCAAAAAATCAAAAATATAAAAACATTATCCTTAATTATCAATAAAAATCATCATCAAAATAATGCTTTCAATTGAAGCATTATCATAATAAGTTCCCGAACAAAAGATTTAAAACTTGCCTTTGTGTCACTTGTGAAATACGGCTCACCTTTAATTGATAAACAAACTATAAGAGGGGTATAAGGAGGGTTGTTCCTAGGAACTACGACCTGAAAGGAGAAGGTTTTTAATAGCTTCGCGCTTTCCCACTCCTTTGTGTGTTTTTCTTTTAGAGAGCTATTGTGAAACAAGTTGATTATTGGTTTAAGTTGTCTTATCTCATTTTGTCCGTTAATAAATTATGTTGCTTAAAAAACTCAAAAAGCCAAAAATAATCTTCTTTTTCTTCTTATCCATTTAATTCTTTTCTTAACCCTCAATTGTTTAATTCTTATGGCGTCACTCGATCGTCGTTTGAATCCCCTTTACGCGATTAAAGAGTGTTCGTCTTGTGGAAATTTGCACACTAAAGACTGTGGTTGTTTAAAAGGGAGTCTTGAAGACAAGATTCTTGTTCCCATACCCGACTTGTCTCAGCGACCCCTTAAAATTGAAAAAAATTGTCTCGATTGTGGAGACCCGGTTCATGATCTATATTGTTGACAATGTGCTCTAATACGAAAGACATTGGAGGAAGTTTTTCAAGACTTCCAAGACACTTCCAAGTCATCCGATGACGATACTAACTTTGTTAATCAAGAGTCATTCATTGTCAAACAAGGCCCCGGTGTAAATTCTTCACAAAGTCCTCCACAAATTAACCAAAATTGTTGTTACGAGTATGGTGATTCGTTAGACGACATCTTCTGTCAACGATGTACTTGTAAGTCTTGCGGGAAAGGTGCTCATTATGGTTATAATTGTCCACCGCAAATTCTGATTATCTCTAATCCGAAACCATGCAATCAAACCATTGATGAGCTCCCACAAACTTTGCCAAGTTTTGATCCGACGTGCTATTGCGAAAAAGAAAATTCATTACCTTACGTTTCAAAACCTAACTTTGTTGATAATTCTCCTAACGTTTTCAACCCACCTCCACAACCCCCGACTTATTCTTATGAGAATTATGGGAACGATGTTTATTATGGTTACGATTGTTCACCTCAAGTTCTGTTTATCTATCCAGAATTGTGTTACAGTCAAGACTTTAATTTCCTACAAAATTCACAAAGTTTCCAACAACAATATCTTTGTTGTACCCATTGTGGGGGTCCTCGTGAGACTTTTCAATGTCAACCGATGAATGAAGACTATTATCATGAGAAAAATTCTTGCTATGGTTCTAATTCTTTCGGTTTGACCAATTTCAACCCCCGCAATATACCGTTAATCACCCAATCTTCAATGCTCAAAATGACTTTCTCAATTCTCAAAACAAGCTTATGGAGCAAATGACATCCTTATGTGATATGGTTGGTCAATATATGCAAAAGAAGGAAAAGAAAAATGAATTACGGAAGAGCAAGCGGCTAAAGATCGATATTGGAAGATTCCCATTTGCTACGATGATGACGAGGACTATACCATTGCAATCACTCCCGTTTCATCAACCGAGGAGCCCGTTAACTCTCTAAGTATGGGGGACGAGCATCTTGACACTATTCCGACAACGAAATCGGACGAAGTAATAAAGTCTAGTGTTGAGGACCTTGTCCCAATCCCAAGTGAGTCCGTGGGTACTCCCGACAGTGTGTGTGATGTGCCTCTTTGTAACAATCCTACCCCTCTTGAAGCTTTCAAAGAACATTCTGAGACTATCATCGATTCCAACAATGATTCTTCTTCGAGTGATGACGATTCTTACGAGAACATCGATTATGTCGATGCATCACCTCCCGATGCTGTGATCGTCAGCTTAGATGTGGTGGAGATTGTTATCCCGGAAGTTGGAGGGATTGAGAATGATATTCTTCTAACAATTAAAGACGATATCCTTCGTGAAAAATTGTCGAATGTCAATCTTCTTATTGCTAAGATCGAAGCATTAAAAGATAATCCTATTCCATCTTCCGATGTTATGACCAAGTCTTCCTCCACATCTCTTAACCTTTTCTTGGAGGAGACTAACACCTTTTATAATTCTTTACCCGAAAATGAAACTTTCTGCTTTAATCTAGGAGAGATTAGTAGTGGCAATCCCACTTCTCGTTCTGATTATTCTCTTCCGGATTATGAAGCTTTCTATTCTGATGACGATCACATTAAAAAGAAGAGTAGTGGCAGTACCACTACTCATGCTGATTTTTCTCTATATGATTCGTTCATCTTTGATCTTTTGATCAATCCGTTTCCTCCTGCCGATAGGAGTGACTTTCATCATGAGGAGTTCGCCGATGAACTCGCTCACATCATATCTCGTCCGGATGTTGAATGTTTCCATTTTAAGAATGAGCCTGATCCGGGAGATTTGACTTCTATTGACCCCGGGATTCGTGAGAATGTTTCTACGACTAATGTGAATATTCCATTCGAGGATGCCCAATCTCCTCTCTTCACTTATGTTGTATGGATCTTTCTCTATTTTCTCACATATCCCGTTGTCCCTCCATATCTTCTCTCCACCGGGAATGAAGATACCATCTTTGACCCCGACATCTCCATTTATCATTCTTTTATTCCGGATGTATCTCATCGGAGTGGAACTTTCATGAAATTCAATGTTTATTCAAACCACTTGAATAAAAGTCCGATGGAGATTTTATCTTCTACTTGCTCCCCCATAGACCAATGAATTCGGGGTCGAGTCAGGCTCAAGACCCGGTTAACAAAAACAAGGCGCTTCGTGGGAGGCACCCCATGCTTATCCATTCTATCTTCTTTCTATTTGCTCATATGTGTTTTGTGTTGTGAGGAGGCTCGCCTCTACCATTATCTCGTGTTTTATGTTTTGTGGTTTATTGTTCAGGAATTCCCAGATGTTTGAAGCCTCTCGGTTTTGTCCTTCGTGCACCAAGAGCTTCACATCCTCATCTTCATTTGGGAAATCCGATATCCTAATCTTATCGACTAACGTTTATCTTTAGCATAATTCATAAACGACTTAGGATTTACGTAGAGACCCTTCTTAAAACATTGAGGACAATGTTTCATTCTAGTATGGGGGGATCTTCGATTTGATTGTGCCTGCAACCATTATTTTCACGTAATCCCGTTTTTACCACCAAAATTTCAAAAAAATGAAAAAATTTAAAAATTTTCAAAAATAAAATAAGTGTTTTGTCACAATTTTGACTTTCCTGCTGGGTAGAATAAGAATAAATTTTGACTCAATCGAGCGTGTTGAGCTCTAGCTTGTTCATTAACATTTAAACTAAGCATTCGCGAATATTTGCGAAGAACGAAAAATGATAGAGATAAGTAGAAGTTAGATGTTAAACAAAGATTATTTTGAAATCTTAAGAGCTCATGTATGTAACTTGTCGCTTTTTCTCCCATAAGCTCTTAACCAGATTAATAATACGTGCTATTTTTGGAAATTAAACTTAAATCAACAATTTTTGATGTAGTCAATAAAGATTTTTAGTCCTAGTTCAAATTTATACTTAAATTTTTCAAAAAGATGTCTTTTCTATATATCGCGAAATTTCCGTGATTAATGTTGCAAATAAATAAATAAAGAAGATAATAAGTAGAATAAATATCTTCGCCAGTTTACTTCATCTTGTCGGGGGCGTGGCCGATGTTGAAGTCTTCATATAAGGCGGAGGGTCGTTATCAGACTAAGTCACTGCATCTTGTCGGAGGCGTGGTCGATGTTGTAGACATGTAAATGATGACGGTAATATACTATGATTACAGCAATAAAAAAAATAAAAAAAAATAAAAAAATGATGATGAATAATAATAATCCAAGGTCGAAATATGTTTGCTGCATCTTGTCGGAGGCGTGGCCGATGTTGCAGCCTTCTAAAGGACCGAGGTTTAATAATGTTGCTTAAGTTTATGTTGTTTAAATAAATATATGGAAAATCTCTTTTTCTTAAATTTAAATATGCTTTTGAACTAAGACTAATTCGTTTTAGGTTTTTCTAATAAGATATGTCTAAACGAGAAACCTAAGAGATTTTGAAACCTAAGGTCCGTGAGTCCCGATACTAGTCTCTGTGAGGTGTCAAAAGCCTGGTCACTTAGCCGATGAGGTTGGGATGTGCCGAGACGAAAATCGCTACATGGGATGATCTCGCCTTCAAACTCATTATTCTCGGGTGGAACGTGAAGCATAGAATTTCGAAATAAAAAACATTGATCCATGGTTGAAATTCGAAATGGCACATTCACCTTAAATATAATAATTGTCGGGAGTGAAAAGTTTACAAGTTGCAAATATGAGTAGTGTTAGCATCTATACTTGTATTTAACGGTGATTTCGTTTTAAGCTTAGTTGGACGAGTGAAAAATCGGGGACGATAAATTTATCCTTTTTGGACATCTATAGATTATTCTATAGGCGCTTCTTGTTCTATGATCCCATTATTATTAATAACGAAAGTCAATCGTATTAGTTAGTTGTTAATAAGAAGAAAAATGAAAAATACAAAAATATTAGTTAGTGTAAATATAAAAATGGTAAAAACGGGGCTTTTTCGAAGCTATTGATTCTTTATTTCCCCTTGACGAACACTTTACTACTTTTCGAGGTTATTAGTCGAGGGGGATTGAGATTCTTAGTTTTCTAATTGCTTACTTATAGCATTGCGTGAGGACACGGCAATAGTTTAGTATGGGGGATTTTGGTATGTGTTTAATTACACATACCTTTTACCATTAAAATCGACCCTAAACGACCAAAAACGCACATAAAATGCCATAAATATGCTTGTTTTTGTGTTTGTACTGTGCAGGTACCGGATATTCACTAAAGGACAAAAATGAAGCCAAACCGGACAAAACCGAGCACGGATTTGGAAAGAGCGCGAAAAACCGAGGCCAAGGGTACAAAAGGATTGAAAACGGAGCTAAAACGGAAATTTCCGGATCGACTCGACAACGTTTGCGCATTTGATGAAGTCAAAACGAAGTCAAAGTCAACCCCGAGATACGTCGTTGGAAAGAGCATCGAAAACCGAACCCAAAAACCTAATTGTCAAAAGTGGGCCCACCCGTACCCACCTAGTGGGCCCGGGTCAGCCCACTTATATAACTAAACCCTTAAATCCTTTGTAACCCATTAAAGCCCAATTTCCTTATTATATATATCCGGCCCAAATACCTAAACCATAAGCCCAATTCCTACTTAACAACCGGTTAGCCCAAAAACCCTTAAACCCCTTTGCTGTTAAGTACCAAGGACTGTCTATGCAACACCTCATATAACCCTAAGGGGCTTAAATTGCCAAGTCCCCCAAAGTTACACACCACCAAGGACCATACATGTAATACTCATATATAGATTGAGGGGCCTTGCCTGCCATTTGTACAAACTTTTCCCCTGCACCTTTTATACCAATTTTCCCGCCAAACTACTGTACATCTCCTTCACCCCTCACGTGACACTGTTCACAAACAGCCATAACATCACTCTCAACGAACCCCACCCCCACATGGCATAAGCATCCAGGTTGGCAATCCTAGGGGTTTTAACTGGAGGATTGAAATCAAAGGCTAGGATTCAAGTGAGTGGTGACCAAGAAATATTGAAGGGCCAGGATAAGAGTTTGGTTTCCTCTCACATCATTAACACAACAAACACAAAAGACTTAAAGAATTTTGACAGCCTATATATTGAGAAGGAAGACAGAAGAAAGAGAGTAGTATGTAGGAGTAGTGTAGTTTAATGTTTAATGTTTTTTTATGTCTTTTAAACCTGTCATTTTTTTGCTTTGTAATCATGTTTATCTTTTAATGAAAATCTTAATTTTAATTACATATATGTGTTTAATACTCCAAAACTGCTTATTTGGTTATCTAGCTAACTAGTGCTTATTTACCTGTCGACCTTGCTTATTCATGCTTGTTTTTACTTAATTCATCAATTGAGTTTGCAATCTTTAGCTTAAAAGCAGTTTTTAAAGTAAAAAATTGGCAAAACTTTTTTTAAGGGGTGTTTGGGTCAAGGATCCAATATGGGTCAAAATGGTTTTAAAATTGTTATGGGTCACAAATCCAGCTTTGCCAAGCTCTCTCAAGTAGAATTAATAAAAATTTCATAAGTTTTTCAGTTGAGAATACGTTTTAAGGCCTTTTCTAATATCTGTCCAAAAATGTGGTTTTGATATATCATTAAACTGCCTTATTCTGATTATTATTAAAAAGTAATCTTCAAAGTGTTGTTAATGTTTCTTTTAGTTCCTGAATGCAGTAGAAAGTAAGTTAGACAGAGTTTGCATTTGTCATGAGTATTTAGTCAAATCTGTCCTAGTTTCTTTTTTTCATTTCCAAAGCCTTAAAAATTAACTTTATAGTTTCAAGTCTGATGTAGAATTAGTTTATTATAAGTTCTTATTTTGATTCTGCAATTGTCATTTGCAATGTTTCTTGGGTTTATAGGATAGAATTAGGTTATTTGCACCTTAAAAATTCATGCTGTCATAAGCAAAACTTCCATGTTTTGCTGTCTGTTTTAGAGGTCTGCATTACAGATCATTTATAGGTCAAATCTTTGCTTATTTTGATTGTTATCAGTTTATTTGAGTTTATTGAGGGATAGTGTAAATTTGTTTTAAATTTTCTTATGTGTCAATCTTGCCATTGAGTCTTAAATCCTAGTCTGCAAGTGGCCTTCTCATTCATGTACTAAGCTTTTTCAAATTAGATTTTTAGTTTGTTCTTTTTATCAATTTTCTTGATTATTGATTCCATGTGTTCTCTGGATGATAGAGTTGATCTATTTTGAGTTTTTAACTTATCTCATGTGCTTATCTGTTCTTAATGTTAGCTCAAAAGTTGTGGTATTAGTCTTTCAAATGTTTTCTTTGTTAACTGTTTCATTGCCTTTTTGATGATATCAGCTTATTTGATTTACTTATTGTCATTCATTAGTGCTTATTAGGTGTGGTTGAGTAGTTGTGTTTGCTTATCTTTCATTTAAATTTGCTTGTTAGTCTCAATAAGCCAAAAAAGGTTTAAGCCTTTAAGCTTTTACCCTTTTTCAAGCATTCTGCCAGTTTTTTCAGCTTGATTTCTAGCTTATTTTTAAGGATTTGTAGAAAGTTTCTTTTATCAAATATGCTTATTTTCATGTCCTCTTTAAGCTTGTATAAGTCTTAAGCCCATTAGTTGGTTTCTTAGTGCTTAAAATTAAGCTGAAACTTTGTCCTTTAGGCTGCCCTGCACCATTTGTGACTTAAGTGTTTTTGCTTATCCTGGCTTATTGGCTTGTATTTCCTTGCTGATTTTGAACTTATATCTGCTTATTAGGGTTAGATAGTCACCTGTTTTGCTTAATCTAGTTTAACCTTTGCTTATTTGTTTAAAAGCTTCTTAGCAGTTAGCTTAATATGCCTAGTGTAGTTTAAAAAGTAAATCTGCCCCCCTTTTTGCTTATTATCTGTGCTTATTTATGCTTTTCAAAATAATTCCAACTTTTAAAAGTGCTTATTTTGAAGCCCTTTACAACTTTGCTTTTGAAAGTTTGTCCAATAAAAAAAATGGGAAAGGGGAAGTCTGGGGTGAGCAAGGCTCGAACCCCAGACCTCAACCCTCTCAACCACTTTAACACACACCACACTCAACCACTTGCCCTAGGGACTTTTTCAGTTAGTATCCACACACTTTTATTTATATAGTCATTTAGGCAGAATTGCTTATCCGGCTTATTTGCTTATTTAACTGCTTATTTAACCAGCATTTTTCCAGTTTATCATTTTTCTTGCATTCCTTTTAGTTTAGTCTATTTTCTGTATTTTTCCCAGATTTTTAATAATTAATCTACTATTTTTAATCATTTATTTTCTTTAAAACAGTTTTTAAATCATAAAAAATAAAATAAAAATCAAAAAAATAAAATTCTTTTTTTTAAAATTTTCTTTTATCATTTAGGACCTAGGAAAAATAATTTTACTTTCGTAGGGTTATTTTTGCAAAATTTTGATTTTTAAAGAACGGGATTCGAATCCCGTTCTCGTTTTCTTCGCGTTTTTATCTTTAAACACCTCCGTTTTTGATCTAGTTTTTTTTATTCTTCCTTTTTATTCACTATTAACTTATTTAAACTAAAAATTTCACTTTAGGTTTAAAATTTAATAAATTAGGTTTTTAGTCGCGTTCGTTTTTAATGCCCGTTTTCGTTTTCGCGTTTTATCTTTAATTGCCTTTAATTGCATGTTCCCGTAGACTTAGGTTTTCCTTTTAAGCCTTTATTTTTGTTTCCCGTAGAATTTTAAGTTATTTAAATGCCTTGTTATGCTTTCCCGTAGTTTTAGGTTTAATTTTCCATGCCTATTTATGTTTTTCCCGTAGAATTTAAGTTTCCTTTAGTTTAAATTGCATTAATTTCCGTAGAATTTAGAATCCAATCATTTTATTTTTATTATTCAAGCATCTAATTGTCAAACCATTAACGTAGCCGTCAATTTTGCACCTCGTCGAGAAGAAACGACTCGAGAATATCATACTACTTCCGGTTTTCATTGACTATCTTTCTTTGAAACTTTTCAAGGGCAACTTGATTTGTTTTTGGGTTTAAATATTTATAGTATATTATTATTATATTATTTATATTTTTAACCCTAAAAAGAGGATTTCACTTCTTCGCCGGACAAGGAGATTGTGGACTAGTGTTTACAAACTCTCGAGTTGGGAACTCGGGGAGTGGAGTAGGGCAAGGAAGGTGTCCTTGTAGCCGAACCACCATATATACTTGTGTCACAATTTTATCTTCTCTAACTCTCTCTTTAGTTTATTTGTGCTTGTCATTTACTTCTTAGTTCGTAGATCCGATCAATCTCATTAACTTCACACAAACTTAATCTATTTTTTTGAAACTTAATTTTTAATCAGTAAAACTATTCAACCCCTTCCCCCCTTCTAGTTTTCCATAATTGGCATCAAGAGCAAGGTTACTAAAGCTTTTAAAATATATTGTATTTTAAATCTTTAAACGATCAAATGGATTCGGAAAACTACAAAGAGGGTCAATCTATGCAAAGACAACCTCTCTTTGAAGCTAATTGTTTTATCTATTGGAAAAATAGATTTAAAACTTATGTGAAGTCTAAAGATATTGATCTTTGGCATAATATCGTTTATGGTGATTACAAGCCTACTGTTAAAAATACGAAAACCAGTAAGGAAGAAATCATTCCTTATGAAAAACTAAAAGAGGATAATAAAAAGATGTTTTCTAAAAATGATGAGGCTCAAATGGTTTTATACAACGTTTTGCCTAAATAAGTATGAAAGAATCTTTATGTGTAAAAGGGCTAAAGATATTTGGAACTCACTTGTAATCACTGATCAAGGTAATAAACAAGTAAAAGACTATAAAATAGATTTATTTGTACAACAATATGAACAATTTTTAATTTCTGATGATGAAACTATTGATTGAGCATTTGCTAGATTTAATACTATAATTACATCTTTAAAAGCACTTGACGAATCTTTTTTGAGTCGAAATCATGTTAGGAAATTCTTAAGGGCTCTCCAACAAAATGGTGTCCAAAGGTGACGGCTATTGAAGAATCCAAGGACTTGTCAACACTAATTATAGATGAACTCATCGGTAACTTAAAAGTCTACGAAGTAATGCTTGAGAAGGACTCTAAGGCTTCCAAAAGTAAAAAGGAGGAATACAAGTCGTTGGCATTAAAAGCTAAGAAATTATCCAGTGACGAAGAAGCCTCATGTTCGGATAGTAATGATGAGGAATATGCTATGGCAGTAAGGGACTTCAAGAAGTTCTTTAGAAGAAGAGGAAAATTCATCCGACAACCACACGACGACAAAAAGACCTTTCAGAGAGTAAAGGAAGAAAAGAAAGGGAAAGAGGAGTGTAGGTGTTTCAAGTGTGGCGATCCAAATCACTTCATAAGTGATTGTCCCAAACACTCCTACAATAACCAAAAGGCATTTGTTGGAGGGTGTTAGAGTGATAGTGATGAAGATGATGATCCCAAAAAGGATGAGATATGTCTCATGGCACACGACTCAAATGAGGTACTTTCTGACACTCTTTATATAGTAGCTTGTTAGATGATGAATCTTTGCAAAACGAATACAACAAGTTGTGTAAAAATAATCAACAAAAACAAACACATAAAAACTAAGAATGAAATCTTAGATAATTAAGTTTGTGAACTTAAGGAAAAGTTAAAACGGATAGAGAAAAATAAGGCAATTAGTGAAGAATGTAAATCATGCATCAAACTCCTTTCGGAAACTGATTCACTTTCCTCAAAACTTGCTAAGTTTGAAAATAGTAGTTACTTTTTGCAAGAAATGATTGCAAATCAAATATTACATAAAGATAAAAAGGGTCTTGGATTCACAGAAGATAAAGCTTCGACTAGCAGAGTTAAAATGAGAAAAATAGGTCAAGAAAGCACCAAATGCCTTCTGTGGACCCGGCTCACCCGATACCCTCTGAAAAGGTATCGGCTAGTGCAAATGGAGGGTACCGGGCAACTGTATCAGTAAATGAAACTTTATGTGAAGTCCTAGATAAACAGATCTTCTTAGCTTGTTAAAGCTTAGTTAACTTGGATAAATCTAAACTAACTATATGAGAAACTATGATTATGAATACTACAAGTTATGCGGATTCTAACTTGTAATACAAAGAAGAACAAAGAATACTAAAAACTTTAGATATATTGATTGCAAATATTCTGTCTAGGTTACAGAATAACTAACTATGAATTGATAATTCTAACTATGTCGTAAGGTTCCTTTTATACACCAAGGAAACCCTAATGGGCTTACAAAACGTAAATAATGATAATGCATATCTATTCCTAATATATCTCATGCATATCACTTTAGCAGTACTAACTGTATAATACTAACAACACTAACTATTAGCTAACAGTACTAACTATACTAGCAGTACTAATATTTGTACTAACAGTACTAACTAATATAGCTAGCAGTACTAACTACTTAGTCTATTTCTTCAGTCTTTAGCAGCAGTATCAATCTTGAACCAGCAGTAGTAAAGTAGTATTGGCAGTAATAACTCAAAATTCCTAACAATCCTCCCCTAAACTTGATATTTACTTGTCAATCATCAAGTTTCTTCAGTTTATGCATCTTGGTCATTAGGAGGATGTATCCAAACATTTTAATACCTCTTCAAGCAGATTAATCTCCATAGGTGTACCATCCATAAACAAAGTGTGAACTCCACAATTTTCATGCAATTTCCATTTCAGCAATTGCATAACATTGGCTTTATCTTATCACTACTCCTCCCTTGTTTGGATGCATCATCTTTATTCAAATCATCATATGTAGACTCAACCTGCCTGTATTTCCTCCTTCTTGGCTGTGAGGTGCTTAACTTCCTTTGTCTGTCTAATCTCTTGACACTTTTCTTTAGTTTGAGGATCTCCACAGCTTGAGCATCCTTCTTTTTCTCCAAGTCAAGCACCTGTTTTGACAATTTTGTACACATAGTCATCAATTCCTGTAGTTTTAGTCTACCCTCATCACTTTCAGGTGTGTAACTGTAACACCCCCAAAAATGGGTCGCAGCGGAAATGTGTCAGGGGGCGTTACTTCATAATACAACAGCTCAAGATACAAGA
>BQNB010088193.1:20636-25973 GCA_026074375.1 Tanacetum coccineum | reverse complement strand
AATACAATACGAACAGTACTAAGTCATGATCGAACAGTATTAAAAATAGAAGGTAGTATTAACATTTCAATGCCACACCAACACACTGATATCCATACCTTCCATATAAACAAAAATCAAACTGGCAGTATTAATCTAAGATGAGCAGTAGTAAGTAGTGTTCGTTCTCAATCAGTAAAAACAAACAAGCATCAGTACCATCATGCAGTCTACTGTTTAAAAACCATAAATCAATGATGCCTCCTTTTTGTACACGTGCTGCCTCTTGTTACGCTTTGCTGTTATAACCTGCTGCTTTCACCAATAAACGACCAAAACTGTTTGACCAAATTAGAGTTTATTGAAAAACCCTAGTTTTCACCTCGACTTCAAACAAAAATAATCATACTCGACCAAATTAGGGTTTATTGATAAAGACGACGCTTTAAAGTGTCGCAAAAACCCTAACTTCGCCAAAATCACCAATACACCAAATAGAGATTGGTTACTTCTTTTACATCAAGAACACGACTTCAAAACAACCTTGTAATCATCCTAGATCAAGAGCTACGAGGCTCTGATACCAATTGTGGAGTCTGAAATAACTCCTTAGATTGTTGTAAGCTCAGGTTGTTTAGACTTTATATCTAGGATATACAATAACAATGATAACAATATGCATAGCGGAATTAAATAAAGAACATCATTATTAAACAAGGTTTTATTACCAAACGTTTCCATCAAGCCTCAATATATTTGATCAGAATAATACAGTTACCTATCTCTAACAGTAACATGGATCAAGGAAAACCTTGATTACCTTGAGGCTACACCAACTAACTAGACGTCTACATTGTATCTTGTGTATACACACTTTTTTGGATACTAAAACTATGTGTCTATGATCTCTTTATATAGAGAGATCATGACTTACAAAGGAAGTTAAAATAAAGATATAAATAAGTAAATCTTTTAAACATTTAAGAAATATCTTCTGTTATCTTTATCTTCTTAAGGAGATCTTCCAGAATCTTTATCTTTTGATATCTTTGACCAAATCTTCAATAATTCTCCACCAGCTTGTAGAATTCCAATCTTGGCGATTTAGTCCTTATGTTTCATTCTTTTATTTATTTTGTCTTATCAAATCTAGAATTCCCAACATAAAGGATCTCACTTGATTAGAACATGAGTTAATGGCAGATACATGAGGGTTTTGACACCCTAAAAACGACCTAAGTAGCAGACAAATTCGTCTTCTAAAACTAGGGTTCAGATCCCAAAAGTTACATACTAAAAACCCTAAAACGAGTTTGAATATATAGATTTTCAAGTGCGACGGTTGCGTCACAAGTATTCTAACGTCGTCGCTATTCGCCAATCTTCTAGTGTTTCTTTTGAGGTGGGCTAAGTTCCTTACGCCGCTTGGGAAATCTTTTGACACGTCCCTTGTATGATATGTACCCGTCGCTAGAATTGCGACAGGCATAAGACATGTCCAAACCGTCTCCAGGAACTGTACAAAATTATTAAAGAGACTTCGGTGTAGAGTTGTAGTCTTGTATGTTTCTTCTCCAATTGAGCCCAAGTCACGTGTATTTCCTCCAAACACCATCCAAATGCTAAAAACGCAAAAACAAACGATTAAGCACATAATCTGGGCATATTTGCATGATAGGGTTAAATGACTCCAAAAAAGTGTATAAAATGACACCTCATCAAATACCCTACACTTGAGATTTGCTTGTCCTTAAGCAAATGGGTTTTTCTACCTAGAAACAATACAGTACGAGGGTATTTAAACTTTCAGTCTTCAAAGATATTTTATGACACAACCTTCTAGACAAAAACCACGTCGTAATTAAAAGCATAGATAGTTATCTACTAGCACCTCACAATAAGTGTTTGGAGATTTGCTTTCTTTTCTCTCAGGTATATATATGAATTATAACACTAATATGGAAATTAAAATTTTTAACACTCATTACATTCTTAGGCATAATAATTATTATAGGGCCTTGGTAAATGTATCAAACCCACCTCAAGGCGAAAATACTAATCATTACTATCAAAGAGGGGCTTTTAGGTAAGTAGGTGTATAGTGGTTTTTTGGAGAAAACATTAATGAAACTGGAATCGTATGGAAAGACTTTGGAGGTTGACTTATTGGTGAATTTAGGGTAACTTTGGTTTAGTCAATTACTGATAACACTCAAATTATACATCTTTTTATATGCGTTATCTATGTTTTTATGTGCATATATTGATTAATAATAAGAACTTTCGGTACTTAATCGAGTATATTTGCTATTGTAGGTTCTAAGTACATGTCGTGGAAGAAAATGAAAGAATACACGAAGATTTGAAGCTTAAACGAAGAAATGACCAAGAGCTGAATCATCCCAACCACCTGTTCAATGTTTGTGGTCATAACTCTGATCATACAAACTTCGTTGACGTGTTCAGGAAGGCCAACGCGAAGAGAATTTAATTATCTACAACTATAAAAAGGCTAAGTGCTGTAAATGCACCAAGTACGCCACACATTTAAATAAATGCGGTGCACTTTTCTGCCAGATTAAAAATGCTCTTAAATGAGATTGGCATTCATTGCATCCTATCATCTATCCCTTCTAGGTCTTTCTATGAAAAAAATTTGGCACCCCATGAGCCTATAAATACAACCCTAAATCTCTCATATCTCACACACATCCATTTACAATCCTCTCCTAAAGTAGAATAAGTTAGGAACTAGTTTTTGGGAATTTGGTTGAACTTGCTCCTAAGTTCTTCTTAAACCCAGGTTTTGATCCATCAAAGAAGCATAATTGAAGTGTTATTTCGAATCTATAAGTGATTGTGACAGAATTGTTCATAGTTTCCGATTTTACTTTGAATATAATAAAGTATTCTTGGGAAATTCATGTGAAATCACCATATTTTGCTCTTAGAATTTGGTATAATCTTGTTTATCCTTTGAATATGATCTTTGCTGAATTCATGATGAATGTTATGAGTGTTGTTACTTGTTTGATTATGGAGTAATTTTGTTATGTTTGTTTAGGTGTTCTTGAGATGTGATATACATATATGTTATGGATATGTGCTTATGATCGTATAAATCATATGCCGATATGTCTATGCAAGATCAAATGAGACTTTTTTGATTTGTCATTGCAATAGAAGTAGGTCGAAAGGCTCTATTGTGTTGCTTTGAATTATCGCGATGTTTTGTCTAGGTATTCGGTATACCTTGTGAGATTGTTTAATAAAACTATGATCAACCTAAAGTATTAATAATGTTTAATGCATAATCGTCAATGTACTAACGAACTTGGAGAGAGTATGATATTTAAAATATCAACCACACACATATCATAATGAATTTGGTATGTTTAGAAATAAAGGCCGAAAGGAATCCTTATCATAATTAAATAGTATATGCTTGATTGATTACCCGTCATTTCTTGTTATAATTCATGTATTGTGCGTGCACCTTTATCCATATATATGTTTGTCTCAAGTCCCTCTTGGCCTAAAACAAACAGTTTTAAATACCCTTAGTAAATAATCTAATTCGTTTCTAAGCGTTTGGTATAGACTAAGTGTTAAAATCAAATATGAGTCTAATGAAAGTGACAATCATTTAGACATACTTTCTAAACTACTTTTTTGAATCTGAAACGGAGCACGTACCCCCATGGTACGACCTAACTACAACCCAGAAGGTATACTTTCCCGTGTGTTCCATCCAATTAAAAAGTATGTCTTGTTTTATAAATTTAAAGCTTTTGAAACACATCAAAGTTTTTGACGCCATTGCCGGGGAGTTTGTTGGTCTTGTTTTCATTCAAATAGTGGTTTATACTTGTTTGACATCTCGTTGCTATGCAATTTTCGTGTTAAAACGGCTAAAAAATCTTTCTGCTGCTGAATGTGCGCCGTTTTTTTTAAAACCGCCGCACTCCCCCGAAAAACCTGCAAGTACGCCGTACTTATTTGTAAGTACGTCGCACTTTTTGTCTGCAACAAAATATCTTCTTGGATTGTGTCTTAAAAACTCCCATAAACGAATTGTAATGCTTAATTCAAGTACTGAGATCATGAGACTTCTGTTTTGTGTGATTGTGTTGCTTAAATTGTTGCATTTGTATCATTTGCCAATTAAATGGAAATTACAAAAATATATGTGTTCTTATTTGATCTATACTTGTCTAGATTTAAGTTGTTTTGTTGCTTGTTCTGAACAAGATCTATTTGTTTATATTATGTTATTGCTATTTGAGTGTTTGTGTCATTTTGTGAATCATAATAATATGCTTATGCTGAACCTAAAAAACCTGCAAGTGCGCCAGTTTTAATCCAAAACCGCCGCACTTCTAAAAAAATCAAAAAGATTTTTTTCTGAGTTATTTTTCTTTCTTCATGTTTATCTTGTTTTATGGCATGTTTATGTTTATATAATGAAACGTGTTTTGTCTTGACTGTTAGTGTAAGTTTGTTTTGCATGGTTTATGTAAAATATAAAAACTATATAATAAATAGTATAAACAATAAAAATCGAATAAGAATTCTTATTTCACTTTCTTTGTTTGTTTGTTTGATTATGTGTTTATGTGTTTGCATGTATTCGTGTTATGTATTTATATATGTGTTGCTAACTAATAAAATAAATAAATAAATCTAAAAACATGTCTTCTATCATAATAAAACCGCCGCACATATGTTTGTGTGCGGTGCACTTTCTAATTTTTTACCGCGCCAGTATTTTTGAATATTTGAAAAATTATAAAAAATTAGGTTATAAGTACGCCGCACTTTCTTTCAGGTGAGACGCATTTTGTTCTGAAAAAAAAATTATAAATAAAAATTAAAAAAATTTAAACATTAAAAAAATAATAATAATAATAATAGTAATTTTGTAAATTATTGTTTTAAACCTTCAATAATAATTATGTGTTTGATATATGTGTTTGTCTTAAAAACAAAAAAAATATATAAAAAATATAAAAAAATACAAAAAGATTTTATTTTCGTCATTGAACTATTTATTAATATAATGTTGTTTTTGGAGTGTTTGCATATTAGCAATTATATTATCCCTTCTAGTATTTTTCATTATTGGTAAATGTTATGTGAGTACTTGTTTAGTAAATTGTGTATGATATAAAAATATTATATGTATATAAAAAATATATATGATATATATATATATATATATAAATATAAAATATAAAAAAAAAGTTTGAAACTATGTGGTGTGTTCGTCTGAAACCCTCAACGAACTATAACTCGTCCCACTGTACAATCGGGGCCACCGAGGGGTATCAAAGCTGTTGCAGAATCTTTCAAATGCAA
>BQNB010088192.1:15473-25683 GCA_026074375.1 Tanacetum coccineum | reverse complement strand
CATCATCATCATCATCATCACCATCATCACCATCATCATCATCATCATCATCACCATCATCATCACCACCATCACCATCATCATCATAAAATATATAACTTTTTATAAAATATATAAATTGGTTCGTTTCTACCGGGTCGGTCTGGTTCCTCCTTTCGTATATAATTATTATATAAAATATATAATAACTTTTTTATAAAATATATAACTTTTTATAAAAAATATAAATTGGTTCGTTTCGACCGGGTCGGTCCGGTTCCTCCTTTCGTCTATAATTATTATATAAAATGATTTTTTATAAAATATATAATAACTTTTTTATAAAATATATAACTTTTTATAAAAAATATAAATTGGTTCGTTTCGACCGGGTCGGTCCGGTTCCTCGTTTCGTATATAATTATTATATAAAATGATTTTTTATCAAATATATAATAACGTTTTTATAAAATATATAACTTTTTATAAAAAATATAAATTGGTTCGTTTCGACCGGGTCGGTCCGGTTCCTCCTTTCGTATATAATTATTATATAAAATGATTTTTTATAAAATATACAACTTTTTATAAAAAATATAAATTCGTTCGTTTCGACCGGGTCGGTCCGGTTCCTCCTTTCGTATATAATTATTATATAAAATATATAATAACTTTTTTATAAAATATATAAATTGGTTCGTTTCGACCGGGTCGGTCCGGTTCCTCGTTTCGTATATAATTATTATATAAAATGAGTTAGGGTTACACATTAGAGGTTCAACGTATGAGTTAGGGTTACACATTAGAGGTTCAACGTATGAGTTAGGGTTCAATATTAGAGGTTCAACGTATGAGTTAGGGTTACACATTAGAGGTTCAACGTATGAGTCAGGGTTATACATTAGAGGTTCAACGTATGAGTTAGGGTTCAAATACTCCCGCCAAAAAATCCCGCCAAATACTCCCGCCAAGCACTCTTCTTTACCATAAAAGCAGATAGTATCTTATCCTCCCAAGCACACACAATCTTATCCTCACAACCACCACCACATTCACCACCACCTCGATCAACTGCCACCAGATGGAGCGATATAATCAAACTTTTAAGTGCACGTGTGAAAGAGGAGATGTGGTGTTGCGAACATCAAGCAAACCTTACAGTTATGGTAAACAATACTACGCATGTCCTTATTCAAAGGTGAACTATCAAAACATAATTATTTATGTAATATACAATAATTTGCTTGTCAAAATGACTTTTCTTATGATTTCCTTACTACGTAACAGCCAGGAACTCAAGATAGAGGATGTGGCTACTTTATGTGGATGGATGACCTCAGGCTCCATATAAGTTCTTCTTCTGGATCGTCAACACCTCCAAGTTATTCTCCGGGAACTTCAACACGTCCAAGTTATTCTCCGGGATCTTCCAGATCTGCACAGAATCTCGGAAAGGCAGAGTGCTCAAATTGTAAGTTCTTGGCTGAAAAGATAAAGACACTAGAGGCAAAGATAAAGATACTAGAGGGAGCACTAGAGATGGAAAGGCATCCCGAGAAACACACACTTGAGTCAGCTGCAATACTTCACGAGCTCTATAATGACATGGGAAAACTTGGTTTGGAGTAGTTTTTCATTAAGATAAATCAATTTAGCATTTGGAATGTAATTCATATGCTTTAATGTTTGAGTGTTTATCGATTTCTAATGTAATTTGATGTTATAATAATAAACGTTAATCGATTAGGAATCATTCCGTGTATTTTGATTATTTATTGTGGTTTAACTACATTCAATTCAGTTAACTTTGAAGTAAATTTATCAAATTATCAAACTAATAAATGATAAAATAAATAAATAAAAATAACATTTAGTTACGATTTATCTGAATTTATAAAAAAGAAATTTAGGGTCGACATTGTCGACCCTAATTTTTCAGCGGGATGATTTGTTATCAATCTACACACTCTTTTATATGATACATTCTTTTTTTTTTAATATGATACATTCATTTCTTTTTTTCTTTTTTTTAAAAAGAATTTTTTTTTATATGAAGTAAAAATTTTTTTTATATGAAGTAAATTTTTTAAAAAAAAAAGAAAAAGAAATTTAGGGTCGACATTGTCGACACTAATATTTTAGCGGGATAAAACCAAAACTTGGCGGGCTAATTAAAATAATTAAATTTTGGTAAAAACATTAGGGTCGACATTGTCGACCCTAACTTTCGACCCAAAATTGTTTTAATATTTATATATACTTTTAAATACATTTTATACATTAAAAAATATATAAAGTCATATAAAAAACTTAGGGTCGACAATGTCGACCCTAACTTTCGACCCAAACTTATTTTGTTGACTTACTAGTTTTGGTGAATAATTGTGGGCCCCATGCCTCATTTAGGGTCGACTTTGTCGACCCTAATATTTGCTCGACCCAAAATCCACTTTTTGTTGTAGTGTTCGTAAGCTCTTTCTTGGCAAGAATGCTATTGTGTCTATTCAAGATCCACTGTATAAGTGTGCTGGCAC
The DNA here is from genome assembly GCA_026074375.1 of Tanacetum coccineum. Taxonomy (NCBI): domain Eukaryota; kingdom Viridiplantae; phylum Streptophyta; class Magnoliopsida; order Asterales; family Asteraceae; genus Tanacetum; species Tanacetum coccineum. Next base: position 23,170 of record BQNB010088192.1, on the reverse strand, counting down.
CGTCAAGAGCAAAGTAAACACCAATTAAGCCCCCGGTTATGACATTAAAACAAAAAGTCATACCAACAACCAACCAAAAAAGTGGATTCATGTCACAGCTTGCGCAACAACCGATTCTTCCATTATCGTCTACGACGAAAAATATTACTATTAATGCAACTGACCCAAGTAACACAAAGAATACCATGACTCCTGCCAAACAACAAAATTACAAATATAGTAGTAAAACGATTTTAATAGCAATGCCTAAGAAAAAGTGTAGATAATCTCGTAAAATAGCACTGTATCTTATAATTTTGCTATGTCTTTTTTATGTTTCAACATGGTAATTTCAATTTTTCAAAAGAATATTTGGGTGATTATAGTATAAAAACAAAAAAAATAAGCAAAAACCAAACTAACCCATTTTTGTAACTAAATTATGGGATTAGCTACTACATATAAAAAAGATAATTACCATGTAGTAGTACCATTTTGCAGAAAACAACTTATCTAGCTTACAATACGTACCTGTACCATAGTAGATTACAATAGTATTGAAATCATCCTTGAATAAATCCCGTAGGTATTCGTGTTTATCAGCAAGATATGATATACCCCCAAGAATTCCAATAACCTAAATAAACAATGAAACTTGTAGAATGAAGGGTCCCAAATCATTAAGTTACTATAAAAATGGTTAAGTGGAGTTAATAGAGAGGGCTCAACTGTTTGTAGAGCCAAAAACGCGAAAATAACATCTCTGGCAATTAGAAAGTTCTTTTTTTTATTTTGCGCCATACGTTCTCTTCTAACTCACAAACTCGAAGATGAAATTGGGCTTTGCAAGTTGTGCAATGCGAAAAGTCAAAACCTTTCTATAGTAGATAAAGGTGTATATGAAAATCAGTTAGAATTTAATTAGGTATGGAATGAGTCTTTATAGGAGTTAGGAGCAATTGAGTCACCTTGATGGATCGCCAATGATTGAGGCATGATCGATGCACAAACAGATGGGAGCCTTTGCACATGCATGGTGATATCAGATCCTCGTCTACTTACAGGAATGGAAAAAGGAATGAAACTTGAGGAAAGGGTAATTAATCATGTACAAAAGAACCGGAAATAATATAGTACATGATTTTACTTTACGTTTATGTCTGTTCCTATCGTCATATTTAGTAAAATTATTTGATTGCTAGCGAATAAGTTGTGGTTGCTGATTCTTCCAATCACAGAAAATTGTGTTCCTTGTGTATGCACTTTATCAAGGATTATATCCGCATTTTCTAGGATTTTCATCCAGTAGTAAATAATCACTTGTGCTTATGTATAAAAATAATTTCTTAAGTACTGTACCGGCCCTCAACCCTAAAAACAATTTAACATAATATACATCAGCTACTTTTCTTTGTGTTCGTCTTGTTTGATTAGATAAGCATAAAATAAAAGTATTCGCCGTCACCTGCTTCCTCGCCATCACATTGAAAGCAAATTCGACAAGTAGCTATTTGACCAACTTCTAAATCTTCTTCATCTTTTATCTCACTAGAACTTAGCGCCATTTAGTCTATACCCTGGAATCAGAACCCTAAAATTAACATCAAGTTATATGTAATAGATATGATCAATACTGTAAAAAATCATAAAATTGATAAACAAGTAGCTAATCTAAAGCAAAAAATATATATCAAACCTAGATGGTACCTAGGGAGTATATTATGGCGTGAGATACCAACGATTTATTTTCAACTCTTATTTTTGTTTTATATTGGGGTTTAGTAGAAGAAACCATGTAGAAAAAAATCACTTCTTTATTGACTAATCAGAATGCGTAGGAGAACTTTTCTCTAGTACTAGAGATTTTTTAGGATCGGGATAGATTATGTAATGATAAAAAGTATGATTTGCCGTAAAATTAAAGAAAGAGTAAACTTCCACAATACATGGTTTGTAAAATTTTCTCCGTTTATATTTTTGCAAAAAGTTAAGACATTTTAATCACATCTCTAAAGAGGACATGCAAAATTTTCCGTTATTTGCCTAACGTTGGTTTTAAACATAAACAGTTATTTTCATCTTTTTCCTTCTAATAATGTTGTTGTTATTATTATTATTATTGTTATTATTATTTTATAAACATCACTTCATTAAAATAATAGGCTTTACAACAAATTGAAAGGATGTCGGGATACTATTTGGGCCTCCACTCCTTTAGCAATTGCGAAACTAATCCTATTAAAATATGAATAGCCGCACGTGCCCCAATGTCCTGAGTTATGGAGAACTTTCGGATTCGCTTCAACAAGGTAAATAGTTTTAATGCCCGTGCACGCACGGGGCTTAGACATTATATTTTTTTTAAACTACATGTATAATTTTTATTTTTTCTGTGTTATAAGTTATGTTATAGAGTATTATCGAAATATATGAAGATAATAGATTCATTAAATCTTTTATATATTACGTAGTATATATGAACTTGAGGATGATTAGTAATTTTTTTTTCTTTTGATTTACCTGTTTTCCGACTCGACATTGTGAGACAACTTATCCCAACGAAACTACCCTTTTGGGTAGCCCGAAGACGGCTCAAGTGAACCTTCTATGGGCTTCGGTTGTACAACATTATTTCAGGCCGACAATGAAAAATCCACCAAAAAGTCTTCGGGTAGATTTAGGATGTGATTATATAATGTTAAATATTTGTTTGGAAGTAAGAAATTGTTTACGTTTGTTGTATTTTAAAGTATAAAGTCTAGAAATATAAAGCTTAAGGGGTTATTTGTTTATTTTTTTTAAATTATAATAAAACTTGTAAATTTATAAATTTACACTTTTAACTTCATATAATTTATTTAAAATTAAACCACTAAAGTTTTATTAATTATATCCATATATTTTTATGTATTTTTTTCTCCATCAAATTTTTTTAATTTTGACTGAATTGATTCAATTTTGACTTTTTATTGACCAATCAGATCGCACGATTTTTCTTACTTGGCAAAATCAAGCATTCTGATTGGTCCAATTTATTTTCTCATAATATTTAGTATGATAGAAAACTCCGAAATAAAGTAATTTTTTTATTATATAAAAGATTACACCTTTGTTGTTTTTATTATAACATATTTTTTTAATTATTATTATTATTTTATTGTTGTTAAAAAACCCATTTATTTTTAAACTTAAACCCCTTTTATTCATCTTTATCGAACCAAAAACACATATAAAACAACTTTTGATAAAATCTCCTTTGTTTGGGTGGAATAAAAATGATGTTTTTAAAAAATGAATTCGTGTATGCGTTTGGTTTGAAGAAGATAAAGAAATGAGGTTTAAGTTGTAGAAGATGAGAAGTGTGTTTTAATAATTATAGTTTTAAATAATAAATAGCAAAGAATAATTATAATAAAAATAGAAATATAAAAATTGTAAAGTGATAATAACAATAATAATGAGAATATAGAAATAAAGAATAATAATTATAATAAAATATAAAAAAATATTTTTTTAAAGTAATAACAATAAAAATAATATTAACAAAAATTTAAAAAATATTAATAATAAAAAATAAAATCAAAAAATATATATATATGAATAAAGCGCAAAATACATCCATGTTACAAGCAAAAGGGCATATATACCCTTCTTGTTACAAGACGTGATAGCAAAAAAGAATTACATCGTTTGTGTATATTGTCTTACGTTTATTGACAAATGGATGTAGTTGTCCCAACTATTTTAATAGAGATGTTCATTGTGATATTAGACCCTCATCTACGAAAAAGACTGAAAAATATGAAACTTGAAGAAGAAGTAACCATATGAAAAAACAAACAAAATTAACTTAGAGTAAGCCTTGATCAAAATGGCTGCTACCAATATTTCTTACTCATGCGAGACAAGATATACAACGAACCAAGTCTTTTCAATTATGTCAATCGAAGGAGCAACGAAACGAGAAAGAAAATTTGTACATGATCATTTTAATTTGCACCGTGTTTCACTCCTTGATTAAAAGTATGTAACATAAATACAACATCCAAGTACACTAACAAACAAGAATAAACTAACATAGTTTTTCTTTGTGTGCGTCGTCTTGTTTAGTTTGACAAGCATAAAATCAGATATGCCGTGTTCGTTTAAACGAAGTAAATTTTTGAGAACTGATCAAGACAAACAAAATAGAATGTATCGAGAAAGATTAGAGTATTCGTCATGCACTTTGCTTTCCATTACATGTTAGCAAATTCTACAGTAGTTGTTAGAACCACCTTCAAAATCTTTTCCATTTTTATCTCCATTGAACTCAGCTCCATATGTTCAAGCTACTAATCTCAAATAATAACCGACTATCGGTTTTGTAAACAATCGTCAAGATTACAACCAGCAGGAGCTAAACTAATAAAGCAGAAAATAATATATGCCAAACTAACCTAGTTGGTTTGACACGCCGTATATTCTAATCAAAGGAAATGTATGATTGTGTGATTTGTCTGTTTATCTAAATTGAGTTAAATTGGATTACACATTAATAGGACTTGTATGAGATTATCATTTAATATAGATTTTAAGAGAAATGTATGATTGTGTCTGTTTATCTAAATTGAGTTAAATTGGATTACACAGTAATAGGACTTGTATGAGATTATCACTTAGGAGTAGGTTATAAAGAACCCCCCTTCCTCTTCCCCTTAAATGACTATTTGTACCCACCCATTCCTTATATTTTTGTGTATTTTGAATTTTTTATATTTTTTATGTTATAAAACTGTGAAACGCAAAATATAAAAAAATATACAGTTTAACAAGTCAAAAATATTAAACAGTCAAAAAAAAATACATAACAGAGCATTGATTGTAAAAGAGGGACAAAGGAATGTAAAAGGTACAAAACATTTGTACTTTTTGTTGGTCAGGGTACCAATAGTAGTACCCTATCATTTAGGGGTAGGTTATAAAGACCCCCCCCCCCCTAAACCCATTTGTACCCTCTTGGTTTTTACTTTTTTTTATTTTTTTGATTTTTTAAATTTAAAATTTTGTTTATGTTATTAAACGGTGAGACGTAAAGTGCAAATAAAAAAATATAAAGTTTGACAAGTCAAAAGTATTAAATTGTCAAAAAATACAGAACATAAACTGATAAAAAAAAACAGTGTTGTACTGTAAACAAGGGGGACAAAGAGAATATTTGGTACTTTTTTTAATACTTTTTTGAGAGTCAGGGGTACCAATAATAGTACCATGTCATTTAATATAGGTTTTAAGAAAAAGAAATGTATGATTGTGTCAGAGAATGTTTATCTAAATTGAGTTAAACTCAGTAATAAATGAAAACATGTGCATAACGACGACGGTGTATATCGACAAATAAATATACATGCGAACTTGTGATTCTTGTGTGACATGCTTGATGTAACAAGCATAGTCACATGGAACAGGGATCGCGGTACGCTATTTATCAAAATTCGGTACGACGGGGGGGTAGGCTCATTCAGGTTCGCTTCCGTTTGGTGTACCATATATTTCGGTTCGGTGTACCAAATACTTTGGTACGGCGTGCACAATAATAATATTGTTTAGTTTCATATATATTTATACATTTACAAGTCATAACTTATAATATTGTTTAGTTACACATCCAAACATTTGCACCCCCGGATTTTTACTGTCCAGAGCCAACAATAGTGACTTCATCAAGCAAAGGTTTAGCTTCGTCTTTGTGTGATGATGGCTGTGTTTGAGATTGTGTTTCGATTTGAGTCATACTTTCATCTTCAGTTACATTTACCATTGGTGCATCTTCAAGAAGATCATAGAACTCTTGAGTCATGCTTTTCTCACGTTCATCTAGAGTTCTTTTTTGACCAAATGTCATTTTGAAGATATGGCTGTGTTTTTTTAATGCTGTGAAGATATGGAATTGATGGTTCAAGAGTATTGTTTATATAAGAAAGAAGAATACCTTTTCATTTCCCATTCAAAGACATTTAAGAGCAGTAAAAGCAGAAAACCGTTTCAATTCCGAATCAAACATATTAAATATAAGAAAACCTTCACCCTTCCCATTTACACACTTTGTATTACATTGTAATCAAACGCGTTTTCGAGGCCTATAAATCGCCGATTTGCAAACTGTTGGATCGCGATCCGGTACGATTGGGAACGACAATTGGGTGCGACTAGGAACGACAATTTCTGGGTTTCGGTTGGCGATCCCGGGCGATTCGGATCGCAACCGTACCGCGAATGGGATCGCTCGTACCAGATCGAAATTCGCTAAGGGTTTGGCGATCCCTGTGACTATGGTAACAAGTAGTAAAGGTTCAATTTGTAGTCTTTGCAAACAACGCATAAAAAAAACTTAGTTATAAAAGATTATTGTCGAGTTAAGAAGGGGTCAAACTTTGATCGAGTGAACGAGCCACACCGCTAGTGGGACACATCCTGTGGCAACACAAAACAATCTGGAAGCCCCACAGACACTAAAGCTTAAGTTACCCCTAGCTCTTAGCCCTTCCATATAACCTTGTTGCCCCCACTCGGGTCACAAGTCCACGTTGCTAGACTCGGCAGCATGATGTGCACTTTGGTTTTATGTTTTGGCAATGCGGGAAAACAGTTTTTGACATATTGCTCTTTACTATGCTTAAGACGTGTGTAGATTTGCAATCACAAGGTAATTATACGCTTTTCTGTGAGACGGTGAGTGTTACATAATTATTGTTTTGAAATTGGATGACTTAGCATTGTTGTGGTTAGACCTGTTAACACGCGGCATAAATCGGATGAAACATGCTTACTAGACATTATTGTAATAAAGTAAGTCCCATATGGTTTAGGAATTGCAAAAGTTGTGAATTATCAATCGTTGATTATCTTTTGAATACACCATCACTAGCAGATCAACTGATGTGGTGGGGGTATGTCAAGTTGGGTCCTAACCTTAGGAAATTAATGGTTTAATTAAATAATCGTGGGTAATTAATTTTCTTCAAGGAGTATTATCGAAAATACTAAATTTATGAACTTTTTATGTTTTTGTAGATGGCACTGCCTGTTCAAAACATAAACCATTCGGCTTTCAGGTCGATGTTTGAAAAAAAAAACTTTCTGGTAATAACTTTGTTTGCTTGACTTAAGTTAGTCTTGAGAGTCGAGAAGAAAATGCATGTCTTTGAACAGCCTTTACCTCCTGCTCCTGAGGCTGGTGTTGAACCTAACATTGTGGCTCAGTGGACAACTCTATATGATGCTCATACTGAAATTGCTTGTCTTATGCTTGGGAGTATGACCCCTGAACTACATAGACAGTTTGAATTGCACTATCCGTATGACATGGTTCAGGAGCTTAGATCTATGTTTAAGAAACAAGCTGGAGTGGAGAAGTTTGACTTAATCCAATCTTTCCATGCTTGCAAACAAGAGGAGGGTAAATCAGTTGCTGACTATGTCCTTAAGATGAAAGGATATGTGGAGCAACTGGAACGTCTTGGTTATATGCTACCACAGGATATCTCAGTAGGCTTAATCCTTAATGGCCTTACTAAAGATTTTGTGGGATTTGTAAGAAATTACAATATGCATAACATGGGGAAGACAATTGGTGAAATTCATGCTATGCTTATTGAGTATGAGAAGGGTTTACCTAAGAAGGCTGAAACACCACAAGTAATGATGATTAAAAGTGGTAAAATCCAGAAGGCCAATAA
>BQNB010088192.1:0-14544 GCA_026074375.1 Tanacetum coccineum | reverse complement strand
ATATATCTTGTGCTGTTGATCTCAAAGTAACATGCCCCGGATCCTTATTCCGCTGCGACCCATTTTGGGGGTGTTACACGCCCCATCGACGTTTGCCCCGCTTCCGGATTCTGATTCTGCTGCGCCTTTAATACTTCACAATGCGGATGAGTTATATGATTCTTCAACGTCGTGTTGGAACCCTCCGAGAAGAAATGAAAGGTCATAATGCACATGTTGAAGTCTTTCCAAACTTCGGGGGTTCGATTGGTTGGTATGATTTCACGAATTGTCAGTGCACTTGTTGAACCAGCACCGGTGGTAGTTGAGGCGGATTCACTTGCCATTGAGGTGGATAGGTTTTTGAATTTGCTTAAGAAGGATTGTATGTAATGTAAGTTGTGATTTACAATGTAATATAACACCCTTATTTATAGCACAAGAAAATCATAGATAGGATAAGAAAATGAGAAAAGGGGTGATTTCCGGGTCCTCCATTGTCTCAAGATAAGATAGATAGGATAAGAAAATCTGAAAAAGGGTGATTCCCGGGTCCTCAATTGTCCTCACAAAATCGGGTCGGGTCCAAACCGGTTCGAAAAACCGGTTGTCAAACCGGCATTTTCGGTGGAAAGCCGAACCGGTTCCAAACCGCCGGTTTGGCCAAAAACCGGAACCGGTTTGGTCAAAACCGGGGTTGACCGGTTCGGTTTCCGGTTTTGACCCGGAACCCGGTTTGGGAACCGGTTTTTTTGCCCATCTCTAGTCTGTATCATTCATTACTAATTTAAATGCTTGCCATCAAGAGACATCCTTTTTATTACACTTATATCTTAATCGAGACTTTGACCCACAACATATTGGTTTATATCTAAGTATGGTTAATAACTATAACTACAAGAAATACTACATTTGCTGACAGACAAAAAGTGTCAGGAAAAGTATTAAAAAGTGTCAGGAAAGATAAATTAGCTTCTCCTTCACATTTAATAAGTGTCAGCAGAAGTTCTGACGGTAAAGGCCTATGGTGACACACCTATCCTGACACATAATGTGTCTATACAGGTTTAGATCTTTGTCTACACAGAGTTTGTGTCAGTAATGTACATACATACTTTTGCAAACACAATATTCATACTACTAGGGCCATACAGAACTTCCAAATCAGAACTTCCAAATCAGAACTTCCATTCTAGTCTATGATTCCAAATAACATATAGAAACATCATACATAACTCAGTATCCATACAGAAATCATAATTCAACCCAAACCAGTTGCAACCTTACTAATAAAGGTTGCGGGTGACAGAAAGAAAAAACAAAGCCAGAGCTTATAAGATGGAATACCGGATCTTTCAATATGCACGCATCAGGATTTCTACCACGCCCTGGAGTCGAAGCATTATCCGCTGAAGCTGCACTTTTGCCTTTTGAGGCGTACGGAGACACGAGGTTAAAACAGTGAGCGTTTTAAGGAATAAGGATTTTCCTGTGTTAAGAATAAGAAATGAGAAAATGTGTCATAGCTTATATTACCTGAACCCATTGTAAAAAATGAAAATAAGGCGAAAATGATAGGTTTTACTATACATAAGAAAACAGACATTCCATCAATATGAAAAACAAAACTTGTAACAGCATTGCAAAAATACACAAATATCCAACAATGTGAAATGCAAACTGAAAATGCACACCTGGAAACGCGACAATGCCAAGAATATCTCCTCCATTCACACTATTTCGGAACTTTGAAATTTCAGATTTGTCCAGCTCAGGACGCCTGCAAAAACATGTTACATGTGTACTTTAGTATGTGTATATTTTCTGATGTTCACAACTGATAAAAAAATACTGCATCATATAACTTAATAAATAACATAAACAGGTATGCAGAGTTAACAGCATGTCAGTGTCTTCATAAAACTATTTCCGAGCCTAAACATTTAAGCACATAATAAAATACGATTCGTTGACAAATGTTGACTTTCTATAAGGCTATAAATCAAGAAGACGCATATGCCAATTAATAAACAGTGTCTTTAAAGGCGAAAAATTCAGCCCCATTACTTATAACTGGGTCGATTTGGGTTGTGCCAAATCTCAACAGGTAAAATATAATGGCGGCTGAATCAACCTATTTACTTATGACTTGGTCAATCTGGATTGTTCTAAACAATGACCAGGTTAAACCCAAACCCATGTACAACCGTTACCTAACCAGATTATATCTGCAAGAAGTATGTAGTTACCTTCGATATACCATGACTTGCACTTTCCCACCAGGACCATGCAAATCAAAGAAAGTTACATATGATGAACACCGTATGTTCCTCACACGGCCTGAAAAGAATGCAATTATCAACATCATTATAAAAGAAGGAACATATATAATTATAAAATGTAAGATCGTGTACCAAAATCTGCTTATCAGCTAAGGATTCTTGTTCTCCATCCCGATGCTCCCCATTTTCTAAGTTTTCATACTTCTTCTTTTAAAAGTACCTTGTTTTTGTAGAAGTTGTCTCACTATTGGCAAACCCTATGGTCTTTATCTCAGCTTCCATTTTACCCTAAGGAATATGAGACTTTTAATAGTATACCCGAATATTACATATATAGTACATTATTAAATTACAGCTTTGCACAAAATACTACAGTAATTGTTACTTCATTCAGTCATTGTTGTCTTGGTTTATGGTTTATGGTTTCTCAACAGCCAAACATCTGATCAAACCGGACTGAGAGATGTATAATGTCATGGTTAAAAGTGGACCCAACCACCGTATCAAAAATACGGTACCATTAAGCCGTCACAGTCTCTTGGTTCGTGGTTTCCAGCTTAATAAAACCAAACACTTAAGTTTGATAATAGTCTAAGCACACAAACCAACCAAGCCAACCCCAATAAAAAATAATAGGGCGGTGTTTCAATATCTTGCAATGCAATCAAGATTTTTATGTCTACGCTTCCAAGCTTTAATCATGTTACTTCATAGTTCATACTCTAATGATACGTCTTATACTAACATGATAATATTCATATGTTTTCTTATGACGCATAAAAACACCATTATACATATCCTTAAAGAAATTTTAGAGGAAATTAAAATATTTCGTGTCATAACCGGGCGCATCCACCTACACAACAATTCTATTAAGGTATGAAAAGAATCAGGTTTACCAATTAAAGAGCATACTCTATCACTAAGAGAGTTGTTTGTTTAACTGTAAATAGAACCCGCACGACCACCAACGTCTGTCATTAAAACATTTAATCAAACACCTGATATGCAAGACGAACAATTAACAAACTTGTTCCATTAAATGATAATAACTTCAGATTTTAAAATAGCTTGGAACAAAGTCAGGCATTCACAATTGATATTTAATTATTTGTCACTTCAAAAATCTTATAGAATGTTTATGTTCATGTTCATCAAGACCTAACTTTTTTCAGGATCATACTCATAAAAAATTTAATCTTTATTAAAAGTATAAAACAAAGCGCACCTTCAATTACCACCGGTGAAGGTGTATTAACACAACCAACATCCAGGTTGACGGCTTTTTGGTAGTCGGCAGCAAATAATAATTTAGGAAAATCCCTAAATATCATAATTCAATTAATAAGATTATTTATGTGATGTAGCATTGTATCGAAGCTCAGAATTGCAGGCATTATCATTCATAAATGAACATAATCATAAACCTTTAAATAATTACAGAAAATAGAATTAAGATATGCAGATTCATACAAAGAGTATATAGCCTTCGATCATCAAATTCATATCCTTTCACCTAAGAAATATGCAGTTAGGCACAAATCATTAAACACATTAGAGTTCCATCAAAATTCAGACTATCCAGACACATATAAATTATTACAACCAAACATTACTTGAACTTATTTGCAAGTTAATGCATACTCAATCAAACACCTTATATGCGACAACATTAAATACACACAAAATTTAACATGTTCAATCATCTATTACCGAAACGACATCTTAATAATACCTAAACTGATTAACAAAATTCAACCTAAATTTCAATACAAATACAACACAGTTAAATACCTACATCATATCAGTTCAATGAACAACCTACACCAACAACTAAATCCAACCTCTGTTCCTTAGTTGTTCTTGATTTGCGAGTGCTTCAGCGACTCGTGTTTCGATTAGCTGATTGATGGCAGCAGCACTCATTGGTGCATCAGTAGTAGTGCTAGCATTTCTAGCAGGATTGTTGGCGGTTCTAGCAGATGGGGCCCTTCTAGCAACTGGAGCTCTTCTGGCAACTGGAGCTCTTCTAGGAGGCATGATTCTTCAAAATCACAGAGTAATAATTTAAAATTTGTTCCATTCCAAAAGTCGTGTTTCAAAAGTGAAATGTTGTGAAATAATGTGTTGAGGTTGAGTATGAGTTTTAGACCATTGTGTTATTCGTAATGTTTTGAGAATTGTTCTAGTATTTATATAAATAACCCTTATATAAATAATTGTAGAGTATGCGTAAGGGAATGTAAGCATATATATGTGTATATATTTAAGACCCTTATAGTAATATACGTAGTATAATATGAACACGTATATGAATCATGTAAGCATCTAGTATAACCAACTAATGCAACTCGATAGTGTATGTCATGTATGCATCTAGTACAATTACTAATGCAAACAACTAGTATATGTATGTCCCGTGAAAACCTTTTGTATGATGCAATGTTTGAAAACGGTTATAGTCCAAGTAAAAACATTTGACCTGGTTCTCTATAACCTTGGCTCTGATACCACTCTGTAACACCCCCAAATTGGGTCGCAGCGGAATGATGTGTATCCGGGAGCGTTACATTACAGATCAATAGCACAAGATATGAGAACGACCTCAAAAAGAGTCGTTTAAAATACGATACATTGGATTTATTGAAATCGTTTGATACAAAGCACGAAGGCTTAAATAGTTCAACATTTGAAATAAAGATTCTAGATCATAACAATCGTCCCGAAATATAATGACTCCAAATCTTTATGCATGACACCCAAAAGACTATCCCAATGTATCTTGTGCACCTCGTGCATCATTGACCTGAGAAAAACATGCTTAAAACGTCAACATAAAGTTGGTGAATTCATAGGTTTATGTAAATGAAATGTAGGACCGTAAGATTTTCAAGTGTATGATAATGCAACATATGCAAATATCACAAATGTGATTACGTTTCCCTAAGCTCATGACACCGAAGCTCGACATGTATGAATGCAATATAAATATTGCCACATTGCCCGTGATGATGTTCTAACCCGCAACATCCGAATCCGACATGGTATACATCCGTTGGTTCACTCCGTGACACCAGTGAGAGCTACTCACCCGGATGGGGATGTCAACCCCAATAGATCTATTTATAACATTCGCGCTCACACAAAGTAATTGACAGTTCATGATAATGGGCTCAAAGGGTTATCGCTACTTAGGCAAACACGTAATCATGATAAAATATACACTTACGTCCAATTTGTAAAACAAAGCATGTTTCTCACCCCAAAAGATATAAAACATTTATCCAAAACGAGTAAAAGTGGGGCTATGAACTCACATTGAGTATTGATAATGTAGAAGCAAAGTAGTGGCACGAAAAACGATGCAAAAGACTTTATCCGCAACCTATGAATAAATAATATATTTTCACTAAACGGAAAATAATAAATTAAAATACTTGCAATCTTGTCCCTAGTGTGTGCTTGATCTTCATTTAAAATAGTGATACTTGAAAACAATTCCTTGTTTTAAAATGGTCAACTTTATCGGGTCAACATGGTCAAACCTCAAGTAGATAATTTATAACTTCGGGTATTTAAGAAACTAGGCTGTACATACTTTAAATTATTAGTTCGGGTCAGTCCTTGGTTTGGTCTATAAGTACGTTAATTAATTTGATGACACGTTGACATTTACTTTTTGAGTTAAACTTATATTTTACTAAGTTTTAACATGTGTCGACTTAGAGTTTTGAAATTAATTTACGGGTTCGTTATTTGACAATATGGAAAACTAAATACATATTTGAAATCTTGGCTGGGTTGTCTACAATATCCGTTAAGTAAGTTTCGTCTAAAAACGTCGTTTAAGTTGTTAAAAATAGTGCTAAACATGTGCGGTCGCAACATTGTTTCCCAGACTTAAAATATAATTGAGTTATTTCAACTGTTAGTGTTTGCATGTCCAGACTTTGGAATCAATTTGTGGATTCGTTACTTAACGTTAAAACAAAGTAAAAGTAGTTTTGAAAACTAGGCTAGGTCTATTTCAACATACCTTTTATAAGTTTTGGGGGCGGAGGTCGTTAAGAGGGTCGAAAATGGTTACAAAGTAAGGGGTATCGAGCAGTACTAACTGCGTGCCAACAATATTAACTGTGTGGCAGCAGTACTAACTTTGGGTTCAAGTTGCGAGCTCGTTTCTCAACCATTTCTCCTGGTTCGAGTTGCTAAATACAACATGGCATGTCTTCTATAAAATGCCCCCACTTGTTCTCTCTACGCCTAAATCTAAATGGGTCAAAAGAAGGCTTAAAGTCGACCCATCAGGGCTGCGTTACAAAAGGGAATTGGCAGACTTGTACATCGAACTTTGAGACCTTATAACTATTTATTTGCTTGACGAAATTTGGTGATTTCAGGGGCAAAACGCAGGTCACATGCCTTACTTTTGTAAATAATTAGGTTTCGTTTGTATACTTATGTCTAGGGGTCGAACAATGCACCCAAATGTTACAAGTGTAGGCTGCGTTTTAAACTATCAATACGTATACGTTTTTGCTTGTAGCCAATTAGTGAGCCTAAGTTACAAATAGTTGTGCACTCTAAACCGAATACCCTAGTTTAAGCATGGTCCATATTCCTTTTCTTTTCGCTTGATCAATTTTATAAGGGTTTTACTAGTTTTTCGAAGTACATCAGAAAGTAGCGAAAAGGTGTTTGTTTTGAACTTGGGATTCGGCTAATCCTAAACAAGTATCTATTAAATCTTCAAAGAGAGCCTACTACATGAATCTATAACCACCTACACTATGTTTGACCAAAATTATAATAATGGGACATCACAATTGCACGGCTAGCGTGGAGATTTCACACCCAAGCGAAAACCCTAATTGTTGCTTTCAACACCCTATGACACGACCTACTTCCCAATCAAAAGTTTAACCACAAGCTTCGTACTCATTTCTTGCCGTACACTCAAACACCAAAACCCCACGTCCTGCTTACTGAGTAGTCGTCCAGAAGAACAAGGGTGAATTAGGTTACGGTATTTAGGATTTGCTTGTTTACGGTATGAAGGAGATAGGAGTGTTAAAATGTTGGTGGGTTTTGCTTTGTATATACCACAGAATACTTAAGAGGAAGGTAGAGTGTTTTGAGTGATTAACTGCTTATTTTACTGAGAAAGTTCAAGAGTGGAGTGGCTCCTTATAACACGATTAGAGGGAGTGTATAGTGTTTCTCTTTATGAAAGTCACGTATGTATGTTAAACCATGCATTGCAAAGAAATTTCTTGGATAAGCAATGGTCAATGATATGAATAAAAAAGTTGTTTACATGTTTGTGTTGTGTAGAAGCAACATTTGGAAAAGTACAGCCATAGGATTCACTGTACAAGTTAGGTTGGGTAAAAAAGAGGTTGGCTTTACTTGTTAGATAATAAGGTTATATAGGATAAGATTTCCTTATATAAATTTGAATGTTGGGTCAATAACAAAGGCTGTATGTTGTGAAGAAACATCAGTCATTTGGTTAACTTTATAGGAATTTTTATTTTTGACCTTCAACTCTTTAGTTTATCATAGCTAAAGTTTACACTATCGTGATGTATGGTTTAGAGTCCAATTACTTTGGTCCAAGACGCGACATTGGTCCACTTCTTCTGTCGCGTGTCATATTAAACATCGAGAGGATGAGCTTACATAGCAACCATGATAATTACTGACATTATTCTAATAAGCGCAAGTTATTTGAGCTCACTCGATATAGCTAATGATAAGTAAATGCCCAACATACGAATTAAGTTAAAGTCTACACAAGGTAAGTAACGGAAATTTAAAAATAGACGAGAGTATCGAGCGTGGAAAGACTGAAAAATACGAGGGTTTATAGTCCCCCCCGTTAGATGAGCCCTTGTCCCAAGGCTTAAGTCGTATGTAGTGGAAGACGGCGCTTGATTTGGAAGGAGATGTTGGGTATTTTCTTTTTGAAAAATCTTCCCAACATTCCTATGTGAACTCAGGACCTCATTTAGAGTATTTCAACTAACCTTTATAATGGGAAAAGCGACATCTCTTTACTTTGTTTGATTGTCACTTGTCCATGACCTCTACCGTTTCATCCACAAAGTGGAGCTAGTACAGTACATAAGTCTCCTAACGGAATCACAAGTAATTCATCGGACATACACCTCTTCATATTTGACACGTGAAACGTGTTATGAACTTGGCTTAATTGTTGTGGTAGTTCAGGTTTATAGGCAACCGTTCCTACCTTACCAATACTTTTCAGAATGGTAGTTCCCTTCCTCTATAAGAGTGATGTAAAGGTTATACCTATTGCCATGGATTTACTAATTGATTTTTCGAAGTAAACGTGTTTCATGGGTATGCACACAAAACTTTGCTTTTCAATGATGTAAGTAGGAAATTGATTTTGACAGAAGTTTTGAGGTGACTACTTCTCAGCATGGCATGGTACTTCCCTGAATTATACATAGGATCAGGCTATGTATATTTGAGGGCTAACGAAGCAATGCTCATTTTTGTCAAAATGGTGTTATAATTTGGCTTGCATAATAGAAAGTTAAAGTAAAGTTGATGGATTTTTTTTTACGATACATTACTTGATAGATAATTTGAAATCATTCGGTACAAAAGAAATTTAAGTGAAAGTACAACGAGAATTCCTAAAGGAATAAAGTCTAAGCGTTGATCTCCATTCTTCTATGTTGTCAAGGTCTTGATTGGTTTCTCCTCCTCCTAAGGCATACGCCATTCCACGTGCTTCAGTACCTTCGGCTTGGTTTCCATGGTTTCGATTCTCCAATTCTGGGCAATCACTCTTGTAGTGCCCTTGATTCCCACATTCATAGCAAGTGATGGTCCTTTGATGGTTAGCAGTAGTAGGATTCCAATAATCCCTCATCAAGTGGCCGACTTTCTTGCAGTTCGTGCACTTTACAGTGCACGAGCCATGGTGGTGAAACTTTTCACCTTATTGGCACAGGGAAAGAGATCCAAATATTCTTTCCTTTTACCCAGTCCCAACGGCGTAAGCTTGAGCCACACTCTGTCTCTTGGGAAGTTGTTGGTACCCCTGATTGTTCCCAGCATTAAACTCCAACTTTCTCTTCTGCTCAGCTTGTCTTTTAGAAATAGTAAGGACTTTTTGATCCATTTGATCATTGGCAAACTCAATGCTTTCCCTCCATTGTCTTGGGTCGATATGACATTACATTTCCCCGAATCATATCAGGAAGTCCACCAACATATTTCTCAACTTCATCCGATTCCTCAGGAAACATTCGTCCACACATCAGTGCAAGTTCTTGGAAACGCAGAGTGTAACTCGTGATATCAGTACCTTTCACTTTTAGGTTCCAGATCTCAATTTCCAACTTCTTGATTTCACCCCTTGGGCAGTATTTGACCGTCATCATCTTCTTCAATGCCTTCCAGTCCATGGCATAAGCAACATCTTGTGTAACAGCCTTCATGTGGGAGTTCCACCATGTAAGGGCATTCCCAGTAAAAGTGCAAGTTGCGAACTTAACTTGGTTCTCTGGAGCACAGTTGCTTATGTGGAACACTGATTCCATCTTTTCAAACCATTGGGATAACACAACTACCCCTTCAGTACCCTTGAAGTTAAGTGGGTGACAGTTCAGAAAATCCTTATAGGTACACTCACGCGGAGTGCGCGTAGGTCTTTCAGTTCCTGATCTTGAATTTTGGCTACCATCGCCATTCACACCGTTGTTCCTTAGTTGTTCTTGATTTGCGAGTGCTTCAGCGACTCGTGTTTCGATTAGCTGATTGATGGCAGTAAGCACTTATTGTGCATCAGTAGTAGTGCTAGCATTTCTAGCAAGATTGTTGGCGGTTCTAGCAGATGGGGCCCTTCTAGCAACTGGAGCTCTTCTGGCAACTGGAGCTCTTCTAGGACGCATGATTCTTCAAACTCACAGAGTAATAATTTAAAATTTGTTCCATTCCAAAGTCCCGTTGTTTCATAAGTGAAATGTTTAAAATAAAGTGTTTAGAGAGTTTGAGTATGCGATTTAAGACCATTGAGTTATCGTAACTGAATTTGACAATTGTTCTATTACTTATATAAATAACCCCTTAATAACTAATTATAGAGTAAGCGTAAAGGAATGTAACAAATATATGTAGTATATATTTAAGACCCATATAGTAAAATATGTAGTATAAATAATGAACACGTATATGAAATCATTGTAAGGCATCTAGTATAAGCCATCCCTAAATACAACACGTAGAATATGTCATGTATGCATCTAGTACAATTACTAATGCAAACAACTAGTATATGTATGTCCCGTGAAAACCTTTTGTATGATGCAATCTTTGAAAACGGTTATAGTCCAAGTAAAAACATTTGACCTGGTTCTCTATAACCTTGGCTCTGATACCACTCTGTAACACCCCCAAATTGGGTCGCAGCGGAATGATGTGTATCCGGGAGCGTTACATTACAGATCAATAGCACAAGATATGAGAACGACCTCAAAAAGAGTCGTTTAAAATACGATACATTGGATTTATTGAAATCGTTTGATACAAAGCACGAAGGCTTAAATAGTTCAACATTTGAAATAAAGATTCTAGATCATGACAATCGTCCCGAAATATAATGACTCCAAATCTTTATGCATGACACCCAAAAGACTATCCCAATGTATCTTGTCACCACGTGCATCAATGACCGAGAAAAACATGCTTAAAACGTCAACAAAAAGTTTGGTGAATTCATAGTTTATGTAAATAAATGTAGACCGTATGATATTCAAGTGGTATGATAAGCCACATCTGCCAAATATCACAAATGTGATACGTTTCCCTAAGCTCATGACACCGAAGCTCGACATGTATGATTGCAATATAAATATTGCCCACAGGCCTGTGATGATGTTCTAACCCGCAACATTCCGAATCCGACATGGTATACATCCGTTGGTTCACTTCCGTGACACCAGTGAAGCTACTCACCCGGATGGGATGTCAACCCCAATAGAGCTATTTCTAACATTCGCGCCACTAACAAAGTAATTGCCAGTTTCATGATAATGGCTTAAAGGGTTATCGCTACTTAGGCAAACACGAATCATGATAAAAGGTAGCACTTACTCCAATTTTTTAAAGCAAACATGTTTCTCACCCCAAAAGATATAAAACATTTATCCAAAACGAGTAAAAGTGGGGCTATGAACTCACATTGAGTATTGATAATGTAGAAGCAAAGTAGTGGCACGAAAAACGATGCAAAAAACTTTATCCGCAACCTATGAATAAATAATACATATTTACTAAACTGAAATATAATACTATAAATACTTGCAATCCTGTCTCCCCTCTCCTAGTGTGTGCTAGAGTTATAAATGACTTAAATGACAATTTGAAAATAATTCCATTTTAAAATAGTCAACATAACGGGTTATACCGTTCCAAATAAAATGGTATGTGATTATGAACTTTGGGACATTTAGAAACTAGGTGTTACATACATTAATTTTTAGTTTTAGGTCAGGCCTTTTTGTTCGGTCTTTAAGTGCGTTACTTAATTAGGTGAAAACGTTGACGTTTACTTTTAAAGAGTTAAACTTATATATTAGCAAGTTATTTAACATAGTCGCTTAGATTTTGGCGATAGTTTGCGTGATCGCTAATTAGATGACATTAAAAGGTAAAAGTACATTTCCAAATCTCTGCTGGAACTCTACAACTTCCTTAACTAAGTTTTCGCTAAAAACGTCGTTTTAAGAAGTTAAAAATATCGTTAAACAAGTGCGGGTCGCCAAACTGCTCCTACATAGAAAAAATAGGATATTTCAACTGCTAATGTTTGCCGTGTCCGAGTCTTTTTAGAAATCAGTTTGTGGATTCCGTACTTAACGTAAAACAAACTAAACGTACGTTGAAAACTAGCTAGTCCTATTACAACTTAACTTTTAAAGTCCTTGGGGGAGGGGGGAGGTTGTTAAGAGGGTCGAAAATGAGGCTAAAGAATGGGGGTTGAACTTGCGGTTGGAAGTACTAAGTGCGAATATTAAATGTATGGCAGCAGTACTAACTTTGGATCCAACTTGCGAGCTTGTTTCTCAGCCATTTCTCTTGATTCAAGTTGCTAAATATAACATGTCCAGTCGACTATAAACATTGCCCCACCTCATAATACTATACGCCTACGTCACAGTCGTGCCAAATGTGGGCTAAAAGTACGACCCATCCATGGCATGTGTTACAAAGAGTGTGCGACCTGGAACTTTTCATATATATTTCACTAGATCCTATCTTATCGCCTACTCAAATCATGTCAGCGAGTCGGTTGCTACTTGACTACAGTAGGTCAACAACAATGCGAGATATAAGTTTTATTAATTTATGAGGTTTCGTTTACTAGCGTAACTTAATCCCCAAGTCACCCAATGCAGGGTGTTAATAACAAGTGGCTGAGAACTTAATATTTACTACTTCGACTATTAGATTTATGATGGACCCGTAGACCTGAAGTGTGCTTATCCCAGGGTACTTTAACGATATGTTTCAATAGCTTAATCCAAGTGGTCACACCCAACGCTATGACATGGCCTGTGTTCATTTCGCATATCAGAAGGCATACAACATTTTTCAAAAGTGACTTTTGTGTTAACCAAATTATGTAATTTACTCAAGCACAAGAATTCTAGCAACAAGAATGCATATAAATTTGAATGACCATAATATAAATATGGGACTCACAATTGCACGGCTGAGTGGAGAGTTTAAACTAAGCGAAAACCCTAATTGTTGCTTTCAACACCCTACGACACGACCTACTTCCCAATCAAAAGTTTAACCACAAGCTTCGTACTCACTTATTGCCGTACACTCGAACACCAACCCCACGACCTGCATACTTGATGTCGTCCTAAGAACAAAGGGGTGAATAAGGGTTACGTAATTTAGGTATTGCTTTGTTTACGTTATGAAGGAGATGGGAGTGGTTAAATGTTTGGTGGGTTCTTTGTTACCACAGAATATAAGAAAAGGTAGAGTGTTTTTTGAGTGATAACTTGCGTTATGTGTAACTTGAGAAAGGTTTCAAGGAGTGGAGTGGACTACCTTTATATACGACGAATTAGAGGAGTGTTATAGTGGTTCTCCTTTGAAGGTCACGATTGTATGTTAAACCACATGGCAAAGATTTCTTGGAATTAGCAAGGTCAATGAACATGAAAATAAAAAGAAGTGCATTACTGTTGGGAATATGGGATTAAAAACAAGGAGATGCAGCAGCTTATTTATCACGTGTATATGTTGGGTTGGGTAAAAAGGAGGGTTGGGCTTTACTTGTTGGATAATAAGGGTTATATTCGGATAAGATCTTTCTTATATATATTTTGAATGTTGGTCAATAACAAAGGCGTATATGTTTGTGAAGAAAACATCAGTCAACATTGGCTAACTTGTAGGAATTTTTATTTTGACCTTCAACTCTTTAGTTTATATACTAGTTTACATATTTGTGATGTTTGTTTTGAGTCCTATTACTTTGGTCCAATACGCGACATTGTCCAACTTCTCTTGTCGCGTGTGCATATTAAACATCGAGTATGATGAACTTACATACAACCTTGATAAGTGTACTTGATGTTTTCTAATAAGTGTGTTAATTAAATGCCCAACTATACGAATTTAGTTAAAGTCTAAACGAAGTAGTAAGGGAATTTAAAAATGACGAGAGTACGGAGTCGTGGAAAGACCTGTAAAATACGTGTTATATTTTCGGTTCATGTTTTCCTCAAAGTCGGTTTTTGATTCGATTCGATTCGATTTTTGTCGGTTCGGTTCAGTTTTAACCCGATGCTCAGCCCTAGAAAACATGTAGAACTTTTAATCATGTTTTTTAGAGCGTAGGTAAAAATATATATTTGCTCACACTTATTAAAAAGTGTAGATAAAATTATACATTTCCTCACACTTATTAAAAAGTGTAGGTAAAAGTATACGTTTGCTCACACTTATTAAAAAGTGTAGGTGAAACTTAGACATTTGGTGACACTTATTAGAAAGTGTAGATGAAACGTAGATATTTGGTGACACTTATTAGAAAGTGTAGGTGAAACTTAGACATTTGCTCACACTTATTAAAAAGTGTAAGGAAAACATACACTTTTGCTAACACTTTTTAAAATGTGTATATAAAACTTAAAATATGCTTACACTTTTTCTAAAAGTGTAAGGATATGTGGACTTTTGCTCAAACTTTTTATATGTGTCATTAAAAAAAGTGTCACTA
>BQNB010088191.1:0-27720 GCA_026074375.1 Tanacetum coccineum | reverse complement strand
TGATCGTCTCTTGGTCGACTTGGTGGCTTAGGGATCACTTGCATGCCTAAAACTGAGTTTTAGGTCATTTTTTTGAGTTTTCTATTTATAATGTCTGGAAGTCGGTTCAATACGGCGTATCCAATGGGTTGGATACGGCGTATTGGGGATTTCTTGGAGTAGGGACCACGTTTGATATCTTCCAGAATATTATATTGATTCCATATCTTGAATACGGCGTATTGAGTCCTCTGGATACGGCGTATTGATCTTTAATCTTCTGTGGTCTTTGGTGAGTGCAGGCACGGATACGCCGTATCTTCTTGATGGATACGGCGTATTGGTCTTCAGAATAGTAATCTTCAAAATATCTTCATTTAAGCTCCAGAATGCGCGCCTTTTGCTAACTTTCACCAATTACTCCATAATTACTGCAATTCTCAAATATAAACGATTAAGTAACAATTCTTTGCAATAACTATACAAAATGGGTTAATATCGTGGGATAAACGATGCTATAAAATAGATGTTATTTGATGTCATCAAATATCCCCTCACTTGAATCCTACTTGTCCTCAAGTATCCTTTATAAGTTTACAAAAATGTATCCCTAAGGATATTTTCCGTTAAAGCATTTATTTGATCTATTACAAGTACATAACCAAACACCTTACGAAATAGGAAGATGAAAACACTCAAATCACTCAACTAATCTATGTGGTAACATGTAACTAATTCGCTCAATTGCTCGGTCGTGACGAGTATTCTATCATAAGCTTGGCAAGGATACACATCTCCACCACTAAAGCCAAGGAGTAACAAGTTTATAAAGGTAAATATGGGTTTTTGTATGGAAAGGCGTACAGTTTGATCATTCTACAATCTTTCCCCAGAAGTACCACTCCAACAAGGCAGTTGAAGCACACATACACACCTGGAATGCCAGGATAGACATGAGTGTTCGATCACATCCCCATTCGAATTTAACCAACGGTTAGGATGAAGAATGATATAGGAAACCTTCTAACTTTCACCAAAAGTCATAAACCAACAAGGTACAAGACATGCATACACACCCGAAATGCCCGGATAGACATGCATGTTCCTATAAATCCTCATTCGCTTAAAACCAATGGCTAATCGTTAGGCGAGAGAGAAGTAAATTGTTGTTAAATCAAAATCAAGAAACAAATAGATTAAGGCTTAAATTACAAGTTGCTAGACACTTATTTTCCTGACCGTTATTATGACAAAGACACAACTATTTATAATGTCTTGATCATAGATCAAAAACAACAACCTAAGTTGGCGTTTCCATAACTGTCAACTCCCCAATCATCCCAAAACTTTACATACTCTACGAGGTAAGTGGTGATATCTTCCACTTTGTACAATACTCTACATCGTTGATTTTTGTCGACGTATCAATGAATAATCGATCCTTCATATAATTCCTTTGGTAATGCTTTTTCGCGAAACGATTATGTTCAAACTTTTTTTCTCTCTCTTCTCTTTTTTTTGCAATTTTTCTCTTTTTTTCCTTTTTTTTACTAACTGAACTTTAAATCTCGATGTAGTTTCACCATTTTCACGATCATAATAATTCCGAATAATTCCTTCGGTAATTTCTTCGTTCTTCGGATTCACCATTAATTGTGAATGTAGTAAAATCACATGAGCTTTGACTACTAGTATACATTCCTATTTGCAATGTGCAAATTTCCAACCGCACCAAAGATAGAAAATGACACAAGACTCGGGAAATACAGACTTTACACTTTAAGCAACTAGAAACTGTAAATTAAACTTAATCTAACATGGTAGCTTAAGGTGTAAGGGTGTAACGAAACAAATAATTGGTGTAAATTCCTAAAGGATTGGCTCTACGGGTTGTTCTAGTAGATCATCACTCTAAAGATGAGAGTGGAAGGGTTTAAACTGGAGGTTAACTAACTGGTGTAGTTAGTTAATAAACAACATGTATAGGCGATTTGGTTGTAATCCTAAGATTTACCAATTTAAACAAGTTACTCCAATTAAATCCATAATACTCAATATTGTGGTCTCGAATAGATATACCAAGCCAAGTTCTAAAGTCTACAACATCACCGGGACACTCATATTTTGTGGAATTTGGGTAAACATTTAGAAACAGAAAGGTTAAATACTCACGATATCTATCAAGGGATATTGTGTGCGGGTTATGTAACATGTAATTTAACAAAAGTATGCTTGAAAATTTTTAAATTTGAGCATAATTTAAGCCTTTTATTGTGAAAATTTAGGACAAGTAAACATTCTAATTCCATCCCCCACTTGAATTATACAACTTCCTCGTTGTATATGTAAAACATTAAATACGGGAATTTAAAAAGAATTAGAATGAGAAACTCCCCTAATATTTGCTCGATAGATTCTCCAATTTGCCTTTATGAGCAAGATTGTGTGTTGAACAGCCGTCTTGAGGTATCAAGACTCCAACACTTCAAGATCTTTAGATTTTGTAAATACATCACCAACGTCGTTGATTTCCTTTCACGAGGTCATGCGTAAATTCTTAGAAAACAAATGCAATTCTATCTTCGTGTATTCGTTTGGTTAGAATTGAAATAAATACCTAAAACTATACAGGAAGTCGATACGCCGTATCCATACCCAGGATACGTCGTATTGATACTTGTATACGATGTATTCATTTAATGAATACGTCGTATAGACTGTGATGAAAATAAAGACTGGATAACACCCAGAAGTCAATACGCCGTATCCATGGGGTTTGGATATGCCGTATAGAAAATCTGGGAAGACAGACTCGATAAAAAATGAAAATACATTCCGTGTTGTCTCCCGGCAAGCACTTTTGTTTACAGAAAAGTCTTTAAGTTAGACTTGCCCCATTTTAATCCCATTCTTATAAAACAATTTGGGGTCGAACGGGATGCCAAATGGCACATACAAATTCTTGATTAGGAAAATGAATGACATCCCTTTGTTAAGACGATTCCAAGTCATGATATTAAAATTTAATCCCTTGATAAAAGTTTCAGCATTGAAAAATTTATTAGATGTATCATGACTTGTTTCCAAAAGCTTATTTGACCCATGTGCATGGGCACCATCAACGACATTTATTACATTATTCCCCAAAAACTGTTTAATATCGATCTCATCACCATCATTGTCCTTATTCAATTTAGAATCATCGGGATAAATTACGTTAAAACAAAATAAATCATTAAAGTATAAAATATTTTCTTCTTCTTCATCACATTTGGACAATGATGTTTCACTTTTCAAATCAAATTCATCGATATGTTAAGGATTTAAAACAAGTTCAGTTGAGAAATCTAATTTAGACGTTTGAGTATCATTGTAAACAATGGCTGGAAATTCTTTCTCGAGATCATTAAAGAAGTCTAAATCATTAAAATAACTGACGGTTGGCTCGGGGGACGGAAACGAAGGCATATTAACTTTTTCATTATCATTTTCCAAATCCGTTTTTAAATCGTTGACAGAAATTATTTTGTAAGAAAATGAATTTTTGTCGAAAATTATCATGCAATCTTCATCGTCAGAATCGTCAAACGAAACTCTAAAGTTAATTTCATTGTTAAGAGAGAACTTATCGTGGGTTCACAAGAAAGTGTTTTTGAAGATACCTCGTCATTAAGGGCTATAGCTGGGAATTCGGTTTCACTGGATCTGAGGTCGTGAACGTCTTCATTATCCCAGATCTTACCATATGTAGCAGTTTCCCAATTAAACACTTTCCCACATCTACGAGCTTTTTCTTCCTCAAGCCTGATATACTCCTCTATAGTTATGTTGGGGTCGTCCATTTTAACCTGTAATAAATTTGCTAGGAAAGAAAACTGTCAAATAGCTTAATACGCCGTATTCAGTAAACTGAATACACCGTATTGATGATAGAGTCGAATATGCTATATTTGTTTGAAAAAATTTATACGCCGTATCCAATAAATTGAATACGCCATATTGGTTGGAAAAAAAATTACAGCATACTTTGAATAACACACAAACACACAATATGCAAAAATATACAATGCAAAAATCAAACACACAAAACAAACACACAAATATGCAAATCAATCTAAACTAAATTAAATCTAAACTAAAACACTAATAAACAAGAATTAAACAACTTCACTCCCCGACAACGGCGCCAAAGACTTGATGTGTTGTAGTGTAGGGTTGTTTTTTATATGATTCAAGTTTTAAATTTATATTTTGCCTACTATACCTAAAAACAACACTTTAACGGGTAGTGTACCTGGTTAATTGTAGTTTTGTTTGGTAAGTAAGGTGTCGATCACTAAGAGCGAGAGCATTAATTCCTAATTCTATTAGTATTTTAGTTATGTATGTTAGTACTAAATTAATCTAATTTATGTTAAACCTAAGTTAAACCTAAACTAATGATAAGGGGGTTTTAGCCTGTGAGACTAGCACGGTTTTGTGTATCTAAGCTAAGGTTTTGATGACAAGTAAAGCAATAAACACACATAAGAAGACAATTAAATGATAGAGAAGCGGTCAAGAACTAATGTAAGGAAAATGTATCAACCATGAATAATCCGATAAAACGTTGGTTTGTTTATTTAGTGCAACAATTTTCTTATCTCGAAGTGGCATATCATTCCTAGACTTAGGCGGTACTTCTTCCTAAGACCTAGACACGCTAATTCTGTCAGAATTAGACGCATCCTCATAAAGCAAGCATTTTTTGATTATAATCTATCTTAGGATCTATGTAATGGTGCTCTTACTAAACCCTAGCTCATCAAGACTTTGCCCACTTACTGCTTAACAGCTCTTTATATACTAGTAGTCCACTGTCCGAGTCCTTACCAATGGAATAAGAACGTACTCGTTGATACCAAGGTCACCTTATGGCTCAACTAAGCTCACTATACTAAAGGCAAGGATAGGTCAATATTTGTGATCCTATGATTCTAGATATATAAATTACAATATGGAGAGCTATCCCGGACTCTTAGCCTACGCCCAAACAACACCGAAGTTGTAGCGCATTAAATATGTAGGACTAGACCCAGTTGAATGATAGGTCGCATACTTAAGCACGTAAACAAATATAAATTGATAAACATAAACAATAGTCAATGATAAATTAAGCAATCGAGATAAACAAACCAAACATTAGATCTTTATAAACATGGCTGATACCTAAAGGTATCAGCCCATAGTCATTGTAAAAATACACACGGTTTAATATATAAACGATTAAAGTAAAGAAACCTCGATCGAACGCGTATTCGGTTGTACAAAGATTACAAGAGTTTTCCTATGATCTTGAGGCTCTTTTCTGACCTTCTATGCTCTTTTGATCATCTCTTGGTTGACTTGGTTGTTTAGTGATTCACTTGCATGCCTAAAACTGAGTTGTGGGTCGTCTATATATAGTGTCTAGTAGTCGGTTCGATACGCCGTATCGGGTGATGTGGGATACGGCGTATTGGGCTTTCTTGGAGTAAGGACCATGTTCGATATCTTCTAGAATCTTCTTGTATAATAATCCTTAGATATGGCGTATTGAGGATCCTGGATACGGCGTATTAGGCTTTATGTCTTTCGTGGTTTCTTATGAAGTATAGGCACAGATACGCTGTATCTTCTTGATGGATACGGCGTATTAAGGTAAAATTAGTTGGTTCTTCTTTGTTGACTAAAGTATTATATACGGCGTATCGTTGATGTAGATACGGCGTATTCTTCAAAGCCAGGCAATGATCTTTTGATTCGGCAAAGTCTTGGATACGTCGTATAGGTCTAAAATAATACGGCGTATTGGCTGTCAGATCAGTAAACTTTCTCGAACTCTTCCTTTATGCTCCAAAATGCGTGCCTTTTGTTATGTTTCACCAATTACTCCATAATTACTGTAATTCTCAAATATAAACGATTAAGTAACAATAATTTGCAATAACTATACAAAATGGGTTAATATCGTAGGATAAACGATGCTATAAAATAGACGTTATTTGATGTCATCAGACACGTAGAATTCTGTCATAATTAAACACTTCCGGATAAATCATCCTATTCGCTGATTATAATCTATCTTAAGAGATTAATAATGGTGATTTTATTAAATCCTAGCTCATGAAGACTTTACCCACTTACTGCTTAATGACAATTTATATTCTAGTAGTCCACTGTCCAAGTCTTTACCAAAGGAATCAGTACGTTATTTGTTGATCCCAGGTCACCTGCTAGTCCAACTTGTTCACATAAATAAATGGTAAAGATAGGGCATTATTTGTGATCCTATTATTGGTTGAAGTCAATACGGCATATTGGAAGTTTCTTGGAGTACATACCACGTTCAATATCTTCCAGGATATTTGATTACTATATCTTGGATACAACGTATAGAAATCTTCTGGATACGGCGTATATGTCTTTGTTCTTTTTGGTTTCTTGTGAAGTGCAGGCACATATACGCTGTATCTTCCTTGATGGATACGGTGTATAGGATGTCAGAAAAGTATTCTTTAGATTTCTTCGTTTAAGCTCCAGAATGCGTGCTTTTTTGCTAATCTTCACAAAGTACCCCATAATTACTACAATACTCAAATATAAATGATTAAGTATCAATTCTCGCAATAATTATACAAAATGGGTAATTTATATAGTATAAATGATGCTATAAATATGATGTTATTTGATGTCATCAACAACTTTCACCTTTCTTGGGTGATAATGAATCTCACAATCGTAATCACTGAGTAGCTCTAACCATCGACGTTGTCTCATGTTCAACTCCTTCTAATCAAGGATATGTTGTAAGCTTTTGTGATGAGCGAACACGACACACTTCGTTCCATACAAGTAGTGTCTCCAAATCTTTAGAGCGAACACTACATCTCCTAATTATAAATCGAGAGTCGTATAGTTCTTCTGATGAACTTTGAGTTGTCGGGATGCGTAAGCTATAACTTTCTCCTTTTGCATTACTACCAAACCCAATCCTTTGTGCGAAGTATCATAGTAAACCACAAAGTTTTTACTCCCTTTGGTTAATGCCTAAATCAACGCACTTGATGTGTCGTTGTGTGGTTGTAAATTATGATTCAAGTGTTAAATTTATATTTTGCCGACTTAACCAAAAACAACACTTTAACGGGCAGTGTACCCGGTCGGTGGGAGTTTCGTGGTAAGTAGGGTGTCGATCACTAAGATACTTTGGTTTTTCTAATCTAAGTTAGTCTAATCTATGCAAAACCTATGCTTAACCTATGTTAATCCTAAATCTAATAGATAAGGAGGGGGGTTTCAGCCTGAGAGACTGGCACAAGTTTGGTGGGGACTAAAACCAATCCAAGACACTAAAACACACGTAAGCAAATTAACAAAAGATAAAAGAGCAGTCTAGCCAAATATAAGAAAACTATATTAACCATTATTAATCCAGTCAGAACGTTGGTTTGTTTATTTAGTGCAATGATTACTTATCTCGAGGCGGCATATCATTCTTAAGACTTAGGTGTTACTTCTTCCTAAGACCTAGACACGTAGAGTTTTGTCACAACTAAACGCATCCGTATAAAGCATCCTGATTTGCTAATTATAATCTATCTTAGGGATTAAAGCAATGGCGATCTTGTTAAACCCTAGCTCAAAGAGACTTTACCCACTTACTGCTTAACGACAATTCATACACTAGTAGTCCACTAACCAAGTCTTTACCAATTAATTGAGAACATACTCGTTGATACCAAGGTTACCTTATGGCTCAACTAAGCTCATAATCTAAGGGCAAAGATAGGTCGTTATTTATGATCTTATTGGTCTAGATGTATAAATCACTATATGGAGAGCTATCTCGACATTTAGATTACTTGGTCTGTATCACTAGATCCAGTTGAATGATAGGTCGCATACAAAAGCACGTAAACAAGTATGAATTGATAAACATAAACAAGCAATCAACGATAAATTAAGAAATCTAGATAAAAAACCAAACAATATGATCTTCATAATAATGGCTAATACCCAAAGGTATTAGCCTTCAAACGTCAAAATTAATACAAAAGTAATGATTTAGCCAAGGTAAACTAACCGAGTTAACGAATGATACCAAAAAATGAACGATTACAAGAGTACAAGAAATTACACGTTGTCTCCTATGGAATTAATCGCGTTGCTCGACCTATTCTGCTCTTTTCTCCTTTGAAAATCGACTTTTGTGGTTTAGGTATCAAGAATATGATTTAGCATACTTAAAACTAGTTTTTGAGTTTTCTATTTTTAGGGTCTAGAATATGGCCGATACGTTGGATACGGCGTATCGGGGATTTATTGGAGTACGGACCACATTTGCTATCTTCCAGAATATTTTATTTCCATATAGCTTGAATACTGCGCGACGAGTATTTCCAAACACCTCACGAAATAGGAAGATAAAAAAGCTCAAATCACTCAACTAATCTATGTAGTAACATGTAACTAATTCGCTCAATTGCTCGGTCGTGATGAGTATTCTATCATAGGCTTGGCAAGGATACATATCCCCACCACTAGAGCTAAGGAGTAACAAGTTTATAAAGGTAAAATAGGTTTTGTTTATAAGGCTTAGGGTTGATCATTCTACAATCTTTCGCCAAAAGTACCACACCAACAAGGTAGAAGGAGCACACATACATGGCCGTAACGACGGAATAGACATGTGTGTTCGATCACATCCTCATTCAAGTTTAACCAAGGGTTAGGATGAAGAATAATATAGGGTAGGGATCTTCTAACTTTTACCAATAGTAATAATCCAACAAGGCAGCTGAGACATGCATACATGGCCGTAATGACGGAATAGACGTATATGCTTGTACACATCCTCATTCGCGTAAAACCCATGGTTAATGATTAGAAAAGGGAATTAAATTGTTGTTAAACAAAAATTACGAAACAAATAGACTAGGTCTAAGATATAAGTTGCTAGACACTTTTTCTCGACCGTTACCGTGATAAAGACACAACTATTTACAAATGCCTTGGTTATTGATCAAAAGTTACAACCTGAGTTGGCGTTCCCGTAACGGTCAACTTCTCAATCATCCCATACTTTACAAGACAAGTGGCGATATCTACCACTTTATACAATACTCTACATCGTTGACTTATAAGACGTATCAACGAATAATTGATCCTTCATATAATTCCTTTGGTCTAAGCTTTTACGAAACGATTATCTTCAAACTTTCCTCCTCTTTTTTGTTGCGATTCTTCTAATTTTTTTTGTTTTTTTACTACACTATACTACGAAACTCGGTGTAATTTCACCATATTCACGATCATAATAACTCTGGATAATTCCTTCAGTAATTCTTCATTCTTTGGACGTACCAATAATTGTGTTGGTAGTAAAAATACATGAGTTTTGACTACTTTATACATTCCCATTTGCAATGTGCAAATTTCTTCCCAACCGTACCAAAGATAGAAAATTGACACAAGACTCGGGAAATACATACTTTACACTTTAAGCAATTAGCAACTGATAAATGGAGAACGAGTCAGCAGTGGTGTCATTACTACTTAAGATGATGTAATCCATCTGTCTTTTATTCCAACCTTCATTCATCCAAGCGTGGAATAATACTTTCTTAGTTCTTCCATCCACTTTCATATGATTTTCAAACGATGAATTTACTCGTGATATGAATTCAAGTGGATCAATTCCCCAGATATCTCTTTCGTCTAACATTTCTTCTTCCCCATCGTATGAGTCGGGGTAGAATTTAAAGAAAAATTTCTCAACAAGTTCTTCCCAAGTGGTGATTTTTCCTTCCCCCTCATTTATCTACCATTGTTGTGCATCATCAGCTAGTGAGAGGGGAAAAACCTTCATT
Source organism: Tanacetum coccineum (assembly GCA_026074375.1). Classification (NCBI taxonomy): domain Eukaryota; kingdom Viridiplantae; phylum Streptophyta; class Magnoliopsida; order Asterales; family Asteraceae; genus Tanacetum; species Tanacetum coccineum. Next base: position 17,851 of record BQNB010088191.1, on the reverse strand, counting down.
CATAATCGATGGGATTCCACACCAGGAATGTTGATTAAATCAAGCATTTTAAGCACCACAGCAATGTGGTCCACTACGTCTTCAAGATGTATTCCGTGGTATGCATTACTTTGTAATTTCGTCAAAAATTCCTTGTAGAGTTCAATGTTCATATCATTATTGGTATTAGTAATAGAAAGATTGGATTCAGTTGGAGCTTTCTCTATGCATTTATTTAGAAGCAGTTCTGCCATGACTTCCTATAGTATCTTCTTTAATCAACTAGCCCTGATAAGTATGATCTATCACAAAGGTAAAAATATCAACAGAATTTGCTCTGAAGAAAGATAGAAAATTAAGCACGGAAATCAAATACAAAAATTCAGCTTCTGATTCTGTATCAGATAGTCAATACGCCGTATTCAATGGAACTGAATACGCCGTATTAATCTTTTTGAACGAATACGCTGTATTGGAAAGAAAGTTGGATACACTGTATCTAATGGAAGTGAATACGTCGTATCAAGTTATCGACCAGAACAGTGTATTAGAGAAAACAATTAAAACACACAAACAATTAAACACACAAATATACAAAATTATACACTAATCTAAATTACACTAATCCTAAGGGTTAAATCTAATCTAATGTTAAAAACCAAAATATCAAATAAAAATCAAGATTAATTCTCACTCCCCGGCAGCGGCACCAAAAACTTGATGTGTCGTTGTATGGTTGTAAATTATGATTCAAGTTTGAAATTTATATTTTGCTGACTTAACCAAAAACCACACTTGAACGGGCAGTGTACCCGGTCGGTGGGAGTTTCATGGTAAGTAAGTTGTCGATCACTAAGAGCGAGAAACACTTTCAATTTATTAATACTTTGGTTTTTCTAATCTAAGTTAGTCTAATCTATGCTAAATCTATACTAAACCTATGTTAATCCTAAATCTAATGGATAAGGGGGTTTTCAGCCTGAGAGACTAGCACAGGTTTGATGGTAACTAAAACCAATTCAAGACACTAAAACACAGGCATGCAAATTAACAGAAGATAAAAGAGTGGTATAGCCACCAAATATAAGAAAACTGTATTAACCATTATTAATCCAATCGGAATGCTAGTTTGTTTATTTAGCGCAATGATTACTTATCTCGAGGCGGCATATCATTCTTAAGACTTAGGCGTTACTTCTTCCTAAGACCTAGACACGTAGAATTCTGTCACAATTAAACGCATCCGCATAAAGCATCCTTATTTGCTGATTATAACCTATCTTAGTGATTAAAGCAATGGTGATCTTGTTAAACCCTAGCTCATAGAGACTTTACCCACTTACTGCTTAATAGAAATTCATACACTAGTAGTCCACTAAACAAGTCTTTACCAATTAATTGAGAACATACTTGTTGATACCAAGGTTACCTTATGGCTCAACTAAGCTCACAATCTAAGAGCAAAGATAGGTCGTTATTTGTGATCCTATTGGTCTAGATGTATAAATCACTATATGGAGAGCTATCCCATCATCTAGATTACTTGGTCCATATCACTAGATCCAGTTGAATAACAGGTCGCATACAAAAGCACGTAAACAAGTATAAATTGATAAACATAAACAAGCAATCAACGATAAATTAAGAAATCGAGATAAACAAACCAAACATTAAGATCTTCATAATAATGGCTAATACCCGAAGGTATTAGCCTTCAAATGTCATTATTAATACAAAAGTAATGATTTAGCCAAGGTAAACTAACCGAGTTAACGAATGATACCAAAAACTGAACGATTACAAGAGTACAAGAAATTGCACGTTGTCTCCTAGGGAATAAATCGCGTTGCTCGACCTCTTCTGCTTTTTTTCTCCTCTGAAAATCGACTTTTGTGGTTTAGGTATCAAGAATATGATTTAGCACACTTAAAACTCGTTTTTGAGTTTTCTATTTATAGGGTCTAGAATATGTCGATCTAGCGTATCCAAAGTCTTGGATACGGCGTATCGAGGATTTCTTGGAGTAGGGACCACGTTTGATATCTTCAAGAATATTTTATTTCCATATACCTTGAATACGGCGTATTGGTCTTCTTGGATACGGCATATTGGATCTTGTTTCCTTCGTGGTCTTTGGTGAGTGCAGGCACAGATATGCCGTATCTTCCTTGATGGATACGGTGTATTGGTTGTCAGAACAGTAATCTTCAAGTATTTTCGTTTAAGCTCTAGAATGCGTGCCTTTTAGTTAACTTTCACCAAGTACTCCATAATTACTGCAATTCTCAAATACAAACAATTAAGTAACAATTCTTTGCAATAATTAGACAAAATAGGTTAATTACATGGGATAAATGATGCTATAAAATAGCCGTTATTTAATGTCATCAGCACTACACAGTTTTTGTTTCAATTGTTGGAATGCCGCCTCTTCTTTTTCTCCCCATTCATATTTCACGCTTTTCTGAGTCAACTTGGTCATAGGCTTAGCTATTTTTGAGAAACCTTTAATGAACCATCAGTAATAACCGACAAGTACTAGAAATTGATGAATTTCTATCGGAGTCTTAGGCCATGCCTAATCCTTGATCAATTCAATCTTAGCGGGTTCAACATGAATGCCTTCACTATCAATCACGTGGCCAATAAATTTTACTTTTGAAAGCCAAAATTCACACATGGAAAATTTAGCGTACAATTCCTCCTTCTTCAACAGTTCCAAAATTAGCTTCAAGTGCTCTTCATGTTCTTCTTTATAATGCGAGTAGATTAGGATGTCGTCTATGAATATTATCACAAACTTATCTAAGTACATTTTGCACACACGAATCATCAAATTTAGGAATACCGTAGTGCGTTAGTCAATCAAAAAGGCATTACTTGGAACTCGTAATGACCATAACGAGTCCTAAATGCCATCTTTGGAATATCCTCCTCTCGAAATCTGAGTTTTTGATAACCAGACCTCTGGTCGATCTTAGAGTAGACACTCGATCCTTGCAGCTGATCAAACAAATCATCTATTCTTGGAAGCGGATAACGGTTCTTCATGGTAAGCTTGTTCAGTTCATGGTATTTGATGCTGATGACATCAAATAACGTCTATTTTATAGCATCGTTTATCCCATGATATTAACCAATTTTGTATAGTTATTGCAAAGAATTGTTACTTAATCGTTTATATTTGAGAATTGTAGTAATTATGGAGCAATTGGTGAAACATAGCAAAAGGCGCGCATTGTGGAGCTTAAATGAAGATATTTTAAAGATTACTATTCTAAAGACTAATACGCCATATCCATCAAGAAGATACGGCGTATCCGTGCCTACACTCACCAAAGACCACAGAAGATTAAAGAGCAATACGCCGTATCCAGAGGACTCAATACGCCATATTCAAGATATGGAATCAAAATAATATTCTAGAAGATATCAAACGTGGTCCCTACTCTAAGAAATCCCCAATACGCCGTATCCAACCCATTGGATATGCTGTATTGAACCGACTTCCAGACATTATAAATAGAAAACTCAAAAACGAGTTTTAAGTGTGCTAAATCATATTCTCGATACCTAAACCATAAAAGTTGATTTTTAAAGGAGAAAAAGAGCAGAAAAGGTCGAGCAACGTATTCAATTCCATTAGAGACATCGTGTAATTCCATATACTTAAGTAATCGTTCAGTTCTTGGTATCATTCATTAACTCGGTTAGTTTACCTTGGCTAAATTATTACTCTTGTATTTATTATGACGTTTAAAGGCTAATAACTTTGGGTATTAGCCATTATTATGAAGATCTGAATGTGTGGTATTTTTTTATATTGATTTATTGATTTATCGTTGAGTGTTTGTTTACGTTTATCAATTTATACATGTTTACGCGCTTTTGTATGCGACCTATCATTCAACTAGATCTAGCAAAGTAGACCAAGCGGATCTAGAGTCTGGGATAGCTCTCCATATAGTAATTTATACACCTAGAATAATAGTTACACAAGTATTGTCCTTCTAAGTCTGTGTCTAGGATATGCTTCGGGCTTAACTAGTTAATTGGATATTGCCGATGGTTTATTGATCGTGTTGACTAGCAGGTGACCTAGATAATTCAATAAATAATGTTCTGATTCCATTAGATAGTTGGACAAGTGGACTACTAGTGCATAGATTGCCATTAAGCGGTAAGTAGGTAAAGTCTCTATGAGCTAGGGTTTAACAAGATCACCATTGCTTTAATCCCTAAGATAGATTATAATCAGCAAATAAGGATGCTTTATGCAAATGCTTTAATTGTGACAAAATTAATGTGTCTAGGTCTTAGGATGATGTAACGCCTAAGTCTTAAGAATGATATGCCACCTCGAGAGAATAAATCATTGCACTTAATAAACAAACCAATGTTCTAATCGGATTAATAATGGTTAATACAGTTTTCTTATATAAGGTTCGACCACTCTTTTATCTTTTGTCTATCAGCTTGCATGGGTAACAATATCTTGAATTGATTGTTGTCACCAACCAAACCGTGTCAGTCTCTCAGGCTGAAAACCCCCATTTTCCTGTTAGAATTAGGATTTAGACTAACATAGGTTTAACATAGGTTTAGATTATAATAGAATTAACATAGATTAGATAACCAAGATATTAATTAAATTGATAGCTTTAACCTCGCTCTCAGTGATCGACACCCTACTTACCACGAAACTACTACTGATCGGGTACACTGCCCGTTAAAGTGTTGTTTTTTATTGATTCGTTAAAATATAAATTTAAAACTTAAATCAATAAAATATACACCACACAGCGACACATCAAGTTTTTGGCGCCGTTCTCGAGGAGTGAAGTTGTTTAATTCTTATTTATTAGTGTTTTAGTTTAGTTTAGTGTAGTTTAGATTAATTTGCATATTTGTGTGTTTGTTTTGTGTGTTTGATTTATGCATTGTATATTTTTGCATATTGTGTGTTTGTGTGTTTTCTGCATTACTACAATTCACTGTAACCTTTTGAGTCGAATACTCAATACGGCGTATTCATTTTCTTGGATACAGCGTATAAATTTGTTTCAAACCAATACAGCGTATTCGACTCTATCATCAATACGGCGTATTCAGTTCACTGAATATGGCGTATTAAGCTATTTGACAGTTTTCTTTCCTAGCGAATTTATTACAGGTTGAAATGGACGACCCTAACATTACTATGGAGGAGTACATCAGGCTCGAGGAGTGTTTAATTGGTAAACTGTTACATATGGAAAGATCAGGGTTGATGACGATCTTCACAACTTTAGCTCTGTGGAAGTGGAATTCACAGCTATAGTCATTAACGATGTAGTCGCACCTCAGGATGAACTTCAGTGCAAATCTCAAGTAAGTACCCCTGTTAACGATGAAATCAACTTTAGAATATCATGTGACGAATCTGATGATGAGGATTACACAATATTTTTTGACAAAAACTCGTCTTCTTATAAAATGATTTCTGTTAACGATTTGAAAACGGATTCGAAAATGATAATTATAAAGCCAATATGCCTTCGATTCTGTTACCCAAGCCTATGGTCAGTTATTTTGATGATTTAGATTTCTTTAAAGATTTTGAGAATGAATTTCCAGCCATTGTTTACAATGATGCTCAAACGTCTAAGTCAGATTTATTAACTGAACCGATTTTAAACCCTCAACATATCGATGAATTTAATTTGAAAGATGAAACATCATTGTCCGAATATGATGAAGAGGAACAAAACATTATATGCTTTAATGATTTATTTTCTTTTAACGTAATTTATCCCGATGAATTAAAAATGGATACGGATAATGATAATGATAAAGTCAATCTTGAACACTCTTCGGGGGATTTATCTGTCAAACCATTACCTGATGTAATAAATAGCGATGTTGGTGCCTATGCACATGGGTCAAATAAGCTTTTGGAAACAAGTCATGATACATCTAATAAATTTTTCAAAACTAAAACTTTTATCAAGGGATTAAATTTTAATATCATGACTTGGAATCATCTTAACAAAGGGATGTCATTCATTTTCCTAATCAAGAATTTGTATGTGCCATTTGGCATCCCGTTCGACCCTAAATTGTTTTATAAGGATGTGATTAAATTAGGGCAAGTCTAACTTAAAGACTCTCACAAAAATAAAAGTGCTTGCCGAGAGACAACCCAGAATGTAATTTTCAGTTTTATCGAGTCTGTCTTCCCAGACTGTCTATATGGCGTATCCAACCCCATGGATACGGCGTATTGATTATCTGGACGTTATCCAGTCTTTATTTTCAGCACAGTCTATACGACGTATTCATTAAATGAATACAGCGTATACTGGTATCAATACGGCGTATCCTGGTGAATGGATACGGCATATTGATTCCATGTACAGTTTTAGGTATTTATTTCAAGTCTAACCAAATGAATACACGGAGATAGAATTGCATTTGTTTTTTGAGAATTTACACTGGACCTCGTGAAAGAAATATCAACGAATATTGGTGGAGAATTTATGAATCTAAAAATCTTGAAGTGTTGGAGTCTTGATAATTCAAGGCGGCTGTTCAACACACAATCTTGCTCATAAACGCAAATTGGAGAATCTACCAAGCAAAAATTAGAGGAGTTTCTCATTCTAATTCTTTTTAAATTCCCGTATTTAATGTTTTATATATACAACGAGGACTTGTATAATTCAAGTGGGTGTGGGAATTAGAATGATCACTTGTCCTATTTTTCACAATAAAAAGCTTAAATTATGCTCAAATTTAAATAAAACAAATTTTGTGAAATTACTTGTTACATAACCCGCACACAATAACCCTTGTTAGATATTGTGAGGATTTAACCTTTCCGTTTCTAAATGTTTACCCAAATTCCACAAAATATAAGTGTGTCGGTGATGTTGTAGACTTTGGAACTTGGCTTGGTATATCTATTCGAGACCACAATAATAAGTATTATGGATTTGATTGGAGTAACTGGTTTAAATTGGTAAATCTTAGGATTACAACCAAATCGCCTATACATGTTGTTTATTAACTAACTACACCGGTTAGTTAACCTCCCGTTAAACCCTTCCACTCTCATCTTTAGAGTGATGATCCACTGGAACAACCTGTAGAGCCAATCCTTTAGGAATTTACACCAATTATTTGTTTCGTTACACCCTTACACCTTAACCTACCTTGTTAGATTAAAGTTTAATTTACAGTTGCTAGTTACTTAAAGTGTAAAGTTTGTATTTCCCGAGTCTTGTATCATTTTCTATCTTTGGTGCGGTTGGAAATTTGCACATTGCAAATGAGAATGTGTATAATAGTAGTCAAAGCTCATGTGATTTTACTACCGTCACAATTATTGGTGAAACCAAAGAACGAAGAAATTACCGAAGGAATTATCCGGAATTATTATGATGGTGAAGATGGTGAAACTACACCGAGATTTGAAGTATTGTAAAAAAAGAGAAAGAAAGTTTGAAGATAATCGTTTCGCAAAAAGCATTACCAAAGGAATTATACGAAGGATCGATTATTCGTTGATACGTCTAAAAATCAACGATGTAGAGTATTGTACAAAGTGGAAGATATCGCCACTTGCCTTGTAAAGTATGTAAAGTTTTGGGATGATTGGGAAGTTGATCGTTACGGGAACGCCAACTTAGGTTGATTGTTTTTTATCAATGATCGAGACGTTGTAAATAGTTGTGTCTTTATCATGTAACGGTCGGGAAATAAGTGTCTAGCAACTTGTACTTTAGGCTTAATCTATTTGTTTCTTGATTTTTATTTAACAACAATTTACTTCCCTCTCACCTGATGATTAGCCGCTGGTTTTATGCGAATGAGGACTTGTTCGAGCGTGCATGTCTATTCCGTCGTTACGGCCATGTATGCATGTCTTAGCTGCCTCGTTGGTTTACGACTTTTGGTGAAAGTTAGAAGGTTCCTACCCTATATCATTCTTCATCCTAACCGTTGGTTAAATTTGAATGGGGATGTGATCGAACACACATGTCTATTCCGTCGTTACGGCTATGTATGTGTGCTTCAGCTGCCTTGTTGGAGTGGTTTTTTTTTACTTTGGTGATAAGATGGTAGAATATCAACATAAGCCTTTCCATACAAAAAAACATATTTACCTTTATAAACTTGTTATTCCTTGGCCTTAGTGGTGGAGATGTGGTCGTCCTTGCCAAGCTCTAGGATAGATATACTCGTCACGGACTGGAGCAATTTGAGCGATTTAGTTACATGTTACCACATAGATTAGTTGGTGATTTGAGTGTTTTCCATCTTCTTATATGTGAGGTGTTTGGTTGGTACTTGTAATAGATCGAAAATTGCTGTAACAGAAAATATCCTTAGGGATACATTTTTATAAACTTCTAAAGGCTACTTGAGGACAAGTAGGATTCAAGTGGGGGGATATTTGATGACATAAAATAACATCTATTTTATAGCATCATTTATCCACGGATTTAAAACCATTTTGTATAATTATGCAAAGAATTGTTACTTAATCGTTTATATTTGAGAATTGCAGTAATTATGGTAGTAATGATGAAATTAGCAAAAGGTGGCATTTTTTGAAGCTTAACATAAAGATATTTTGAAGGATGTTGTTCTGAAATACCAATCCATAGTATCCATCAAGGAAGATACGCGTATCCGTGCTTGCACTCGCCAAATACCACAAAAGGAATGAAGATCAATACGCCCTATCCAGAGGACTCAATAAACCGTATTCAAGATATGGAATCAATATAATATTCTGGAAGATATCAAACGTGGTCCCTACTCCAAGAAATCCCCAATACGCCGTATCCATACATGGATACGCCGCTATCTAATCCACGACTTCTAGACCATATAAATAGTAAACTCAAAAACGAGTTTTAAGTGTGCTAAATCATATTTCGTTACCCTAACCACTAAGTCTATTTTCAAAGGAGAAAAAGAGCAGAAAAGGTCGAGCAACGTATTCAATTCCATAATAGACATCGTGTAATTCCATATACTTTTGTAATCGTTCAGTTTTTGGTATCATTCGTTAACTCGGTTAGTTTACCTTAGCTAAATTATTATTCTTGTATTTATTATGACGTTTGAAGGCTAATACCTTCGGGTATTAGCCATTATTATGAAGATCTGAATGTTTGGTATTTGTTTATATCGATTTCTTGAATTTAACGTTGAGTGCTTGTTTATGTTATCAATTTATACTTGTTTCGCCTCTTTTTTTTATGCGAACCTATCATCAATGGATCTAGCAAAGTGGACCAATCGGATCTAGAGTCGGTAGCTCTCCATATAGTAATTTATACATCTAGAATAATAGTTACACAAGTTTACCTGTCTAAGTCTGGGTGTCTAGGGTACGCTTCGGGCCTTAACTAGTTAATTGGATATTACCGTGGTTCTTTTATCGTTGATTGACTAGCAGGTTGACTAGATAATTCAACTAATAACGTTTTGATTCCATTGGATAGTTGGACAAGTGGAACTACTAGTTTTTAGATTGCCAATAAGCGCGTATGTGGGTAAAGTCTTATGAGCTAGGGTTTAAAACAAGATCACACATGGCTATATTTCTATGATAGTTATTAATCACAAATAAGGATGCTTTCTGCGGGAATGCTTTAATTGGGACAGAATTACTTGTGCCTAGGTATTAGGAGGGATGTAACGCCCTAAGTCTTTAAGATTGATATGTCACTCGAGAGAAGTAAATCTTTGCACTAAATAACACAAACCCACGAACAAACCAACGTTCTAATCGGATTAATAATGGTTAATACAGTTTTCTTATATAAGGTTCGATCGCTCTTTTATCTTTTGTCTATCAGATTGTGTGGGTAACAGTGTCTTGAATTGATTGTAGTCACCAACCAAACCGTGCCAGTCTCTCAGGCTAAAAACGCCCCTTTTCCCGTTAGAATTAGGATTTAGACTGACATAGGTTTAACACAGGTTTAGATTAGAATATAATTAACATAGATTAGATAACCAAGATATTAATTAAATTGATAGATTTAACCTCGCTTTTAGTGATCACACCCTACTTACCACGAAACTACTACCGATCGGGTACACTGCCCGTTAAAGTGTTGTTTTTTGTTGAGTCGGCAAAATATAAATTTAAAACTTGAATCAATAAAATATACACCACACAACGACACATCAATGGTATGGACCAATTGCAGTAAGCAAGGATATGAAAAATGGGGCGATTAAACTTTACGACGAGGGGGGGAATGAATTCATCGTAAACAAGAAATGTGTGAAACCATATCAAAAAGATGCATCCAATGTCGATAAGGACGACGATATCACACTCGAGGATGAAGGAGAAGTCACGTAAGGACTTGTGACTTCAAGTCTAGCTACAAGACTCATAAATAAAGAAAAACGCTTTTTGGGAAGCAGCATAATATTTAATTTTCCCGCATTTAGGAGTGTCTTATATTATAATTCTTTATCATTTATTCTTTTATGTTTGAATTATTTTTTGTAATCATGCTTTGTTTTGTTTTTAACTTCGTCTTATTAACAATAAAATGTATTAATAAGTGTAATGAAAAATATTCTGGTTTCTAAGAACCATTCAAACATATAAAATAAATTCTTGTAGATTAATTCACGTCAGTTTCGAGTTCCATATTATTGTAATGAAAATCATAGTTTTTATGCAGTGTTTTCCACAAGGATAAAACAAATAAAATTGCGGAGGCAGAACAGTTTTCAATAAAAATAAAGAAGAATAATCACACGGCTGAGACAGCATCAGGATTAATCTTGTCGGCGCACGCGCCCAAGCCACGTAAAACCTATGATTATATCATCACTTTCATCTATCCTTTACTGCTTTCATAGAGTCAACCCTAAAGTTTCGTTGTATATGTCATGTGGAATCGTAAAGGAGGGGTGAATACGTTTCCATTATAAACTTAAGACTTTTATATCAAACAACCAATCAAGTTTATACTACAACAACTATAATAAATAACATCAAACAAAGCATATCACCATAATACATTTAACCACACCAAAGCATAGATGCAATGCAAAAACAATAACATAAAGCTATAAAAGGCAAAATAAATGCAAAGCGATAAGTAAAAGAAAGTGCAAAACGGACATGATGATTTATAGTGGTTCGGCTACGAAGCTCATCTTCGCCCAACTTATAACTGAAATGGGTAAAATCGTTTTAAACTTTTAGCTATTGACAAATTCAGTCCCTCTCTTTGTGTTAATAAAAGTTGTAGTGTAAAACAACTTTAAGAAATGACAACAATGGTCCTTGTGGTTTTATAAAAAGGGAATTGGGCTAGGGTTTTGGGCTTTTGTAATGTGCCTTGTATCCGGGTAAGGTAGTTAAGGGTTTAAGGCCCATTTAAGCCTTTTGTGTAACTTTTAGAAACTTAAGGGACTCAAATGGTAATATTGGGGATTTGTCTTCTAGTAAGTTGACTTTGTTAACCCATAGTTGACTGAAGCTTGACTTTTTCTAGCTTTGGCTTTGAATTCCTGGCTCTTGTACACTCTTATATTTCTCGTGTCCGTGTTTGCCCCTTTTTTGGCGGTTTTCTTGTGATTTTTGATATATCCGTACCTGCACACACAAAACACAAAAACAAGCATATATTTGCCATTTTTAGTCTGTTTTGGGTTTAATTGGGTTATTTTAGGTATAAACGGATATGTTTATTTTTACACTTATCATTAAGCGTCGTGATAACAAGCGTCAAAAAATAATAATCTCACATAGTAAGATAGCAAAATTATTCATTATGATATCAAAAGTACATATAGTAATATACTATCGGGGAACATGATATGCATGTCTTTGGTATGATTACTCTAAAGTATGACACTTTCAAGAAATGTTGGATACAAGACACATGCAATTCTATAAAAAAATAAAAACCTAGATAAAAAGAATCAAGACACGTGCTCGATGACTAAGACTCAATTGACACCAAATTTATCCAACCAATCACACAACTTTAATAAACGTGAACATAATTCGTTTATAGTTGACACACCCTTGTTATGAGAACGACTTCATCCAAGATGCCATTCGTATAAGGAGTACTATCATATTTAGAACGACATGTTCCTTAAGAGATGATTATCTACCAAAGATAATGATTTGACTTCAGATAAACTTTCGTCAAGGGTTGTATTAAGAGATCCTAAATCCTCAAGGTTTATTTGTTAAGCACTATGTTTGCTTTTCATGTGTGGGGTGTTCTAGGAAAACATTTTTGTAAGACTTTGGATCGAACTAAATGTTGACGATAAGGATGATTTGTTAAGAAGACATACTCCAAGTATGTTCTTAGAAGAAAGAAAAATAATAATTATTATAAAATAATTATTATGACATATAAAAGTAAAATGATATGCACCTCAAAGTAAATAAAAGCAATTCCATATAATGGAAAGTGGTGAAGGATGAGCGAGAACGAAGAGGGAAGGTGTTGAGATAAGGTTGATAAGGACGGTTTAGAATAATATATCGTTTGCACTAACGATGACACGAGTGATTAGGTTGCATGTGTTTGGTTGTCAATGTTGACGAACAAAGGTGGATATGTGAGACGAGGTGGTAGTTCTTTCATAGTGAAAGAAAAATGAAAGACACAACAATGTGATGACTCAATAACACTTAAAGATGAATATCTTTTTTATGTTCTTCACTCGCTAGTAAGTGGAAACAAACTAAAAGACTTAATTGTGAAAAAAAAATGGAAGGATCACTTGTAATGGTTATTGGATAAGTGTGGAGTGTTCTTGAGGAGATAATTTCATTGGTATGGGAGTTTGAAAGTGAGGACCAATACTTGGTGGTGAAGGTGATCAAGTTGGTGAAATGTTCTTGATGTCAAGATTGTGTAGTTATATGTTTTGACTATCATGTTTATGAGGATTGAAGTTTGCCAAACTAAATATTACTATTAAGAGTAAGGTATAGTTGTAAGGTTTGAGTGTATGGTTGAAGTGTTTTATGCGAGGTTTGGTTATGTGAAAGTAGTCGTCACTATTAAGAGTGAAGTCTAGTGATAGGGTTTGTGTATGATCGACATACGAGTCAAAGGTTCTTTCACAATCAAGAATGAAGTGTAGTAATGGGATTTTTGAGTGATGGTTGACGCAAGGGTTAAAGGTTCTAGTAACTAGGCTAATATTCCAAGAGTGATGTGCTCTTATCAAGAAGAGGTATTGATGCTAGATATTGATGTTAGGGTAGAAGACTAGAACCAATTCGGTTTGTGTGAACAGGGTGTACTCGTGTTGTTGAAAAAGAAAGGAGTTAGGTGTTCTTGTTTGAGGAGGTATTAGTCCTAATAGTGAGCTTAGGAAAAGAGCTAGGTTACGATCTTGGTTACCAATTTGGTTTGTGTGAACGAGGTGTACATGTGTGATGGAAAACAAAATAAGTCTGTAGGGTAAAGGTTTGTTTGAATCGGTTTCTAGGGAGTAAGAATCACATTTGTGAGTTTTTAAGAATATTTGGTGAAAGACTATATGTGAACGAGTGTGTTTTCCCTCTCACTTAATTCATGCTCATTCGGACATAACACGTCGAATAATAAAAATAAATAAAGAAGAAAACAAAAGGTGACGGAACCGATGAGCTTGACAATGTCAAGAGGGATGATGGTTAGCATACGACGATCTTCAACCATGAAGTTACGTAGCTTTTCTCAAGCATTGCTAATGTTCATAGAACAATCATATGATGAGGTATGAGGTTATCTTAAAAGCGGTAGCGGAAATGATGGAGAGAAGATATTAGCCATCTATATAGTGGTAGAGGTATGATTTAGATTTTTGTGTAATTAGTTAGGTATGAAAAATGAGTGATATAATCGTTTAATGTTAAGGAGTAGATTCCTAAAGATATGAGACGGTTGATATAGTAACTAAGGAGTGGGAACGAGTTACTATAGGGAGTTTTGAGTATTTGAACATTTACGACGAGGGACAAAAAACGTATTTCGTGAAGAAAAGAATCAAGTAAATAAATAAGATAATGATTAAAGTGATCTAAACTAAAATCCTTAGATTTGTGACGCGAACGCGAGGAAAAGTATTCAAGTGTGAGGAAATATATACCTAGGTGCATAGGACATATAGGATTTAAGGATGCAAGTTTATCTAATCATGCATCAACACAATAATCAACGAAATTGATATGTAAGACTATATGATATCTATAAGTTAATCGTTATACATCAAACATAGTGTAGGTACTTAATTAACACATAAGTCATGTAAATGACACATTCAAAACATCATAATTTTAATTGCAATTGTCATGTAAAACATGTTAGAATTTAGCATCATGTTTCATTTAGATAAACTAAGAGATATTTTATCCAAATTACTAGAAAAGGATAAACGAATTTATAATGGACATGCATTCAATGGCTAAGCATATAAACCTTGAGCATAGAGATAATCATAAAGGCATATAATTGCATTACATTGGATCAAATTATCATCATGAAACATCAAGGCACATATGTGAGGTGTAGGTTGTCAAGATTGACTAAGGAAAAAAAACTAATTTCTACTTGCTTAGTGTGCACCCCTAATGAGATACAAACCCTTAGGGAATAAGATGATTATGTATGCGTACTTGATAAATTTTAGTGACACGAGGTAATACTATAAACGTAAAAGACACTAAGTCACTTAAGTGTATTAATCATAGCAATCAAATATATTGATGTACAACACTATGTGACGTCTATATGTTTATCTAGATAGACGGGCCTAATGATATAGTGTGGGTGCACAAGAAAAACATGTAGATCATATAAGAGCTCACATAAAAGAATGATTACGTCACACACATATATATCATACAAAACATGTTAGCATTTAGCATTTAATAACATGCATCATAAATATAAACTTATATATATTAAACTGGGATTGCTAACCAAAAACAAAATCATCTAAATAATTATGCATTCAACAATTAAGAAAGTAATCATTGATTATCAAACTAGCATGAAGATAGTGTAATCATATTTTAAAAGAACAAGTTAACATTTTGAAATCACAAAAATACGTATGCGATGTGCAAGTAGTCTAGGTCGCCTAAGGAGAATCCTAATTACTACTTGTTTAATGAGCAATCCTAATGAAATGCAAAGCTCATAAATGTAGACTAACATTAGGCATATTTAGAAAGAGCCACTTATTCAAGTTAGAGAATGAATATGAGACTATCACTAATGGTGCTCAATTCATGCTAAACACGACCATTTTTATGGGTTATACCATGAACCCAACTTCCTTCCCAGAAGCAATTCAACTGTTAGGTTAAATTGAATTTCTAGTGCAATAGATTCTCTAGAAGTCATTTTCATTTTTAAATAAAATAGAATTCCCGCATTTTCCTAATGAAGTGTAGCAAAGATAAAATTTGAATTGTTCACTAATACTTGGCCTAATATGACTCAACTAATATGTTTCAATTCCGGTTCTCATAATAATAATCATGACGTGTAGAATTCTAAGGTTAAATAAGAGAGCAAGCAAGATGTCATGAGTTTAAACAAGATTGATGTTGGGATTCTTGATTTGATGAGACAAAGTGAATAAAAGAATGAAATAAAAGGACTTAAATACAAAGATAGAATTCTTCAAAAGATGGAAGATTTTGAAGATTCTAAAAGATCTCCTTATTCAGATAAAAGATATAGAAGATAATATTAAAAGTTAGGAAGATATTATTTGTTCTTATCCTTTGTAAGTCTTGAAATCTCTCTATATAAAGAGATTCATAGGCGTGTAGTATAGATATACACAGAAAAGAAAACATGTGTATATGTATCTCAAGATGTAGACGTCTAGTTTATGTGGTGTAGCCTTAAGATCAAGGTAACTTGATCCCTGTTACAGGTGGTAACACGATCTATACTGATCATATATATTTGAGGCTTGGTAGAAACGTATGGTAATAAACCTTGTTCAAATAACATTGTTGTTCTTTATGTGTTAATTCCGCTGTGCAAAATATATTATCAATGTTATTATTATCCTAGATTAGATCTAAACAATCTAAGCTTACAACGATCTAAGGAGTTATTCAGAACTCCACAATTGGTATCAGAGCCACAGGGCTTGTAATCTAGGATCTGCAAGGTGTTTTGGTGTCGCATCTATCAAGGAAAAGAGGTATGAATTTTCTGTCTTGGTTATCATGTCGAATCTAGTGATATTAGGGTTTTTCAGCAACCCTAATTTGATTTAACAGGAAGTTTGTTCACAATTGTTGTTGATTGGTTTGTGACAACAAGATGGTTGCTGATTGTGGTTCTTGGTTACATAATTCAAGAGTTCTTTAAAACTTATTCTATGAAAAGAATCATTAGCAGTTGATGAGAATGATGAATTAGTGACAGCCTAGTGACAGCTTTGTGACACTAAAAAGCGTCGTCTGGATACTTAAAAAAATTATCCTTAAACAGTGGTTACAAGTTAGTACTGCTCGCGTTAATGTTTCTACTGCCAAGGTAAAATGTTAATACTGCTAGCCTTATCTTTGTAAGTTAGTGCTGTCAAGAGACGTTAATACTGCCAAAAGAAGATTAGTGCTGCCAGTTCATGTTAATGCTGTTATCACTAAAGGTTAATGCTGTCAGTTTATACTTAGTGCTGTTAGTATGATTAATACTGATAGTATATTTTTAATTGTTGGAACCCAATATCACTTTCACTTCATTATTGAAACAAGAAAAATAAGATGAGATAAAATATGGAAGAAATTTAGAGAGAAGTTAGAGAGAAAGTAGAGAGAAAAAAATAGAATGGTTGAATTCTTACAAATGAGAATCAACACCATTTTCCATAGAGGAAAATGGTATATATACCCTACACAACTACATGGGGCGTGTGGGCTTTTACTTGGGCCGGGCTCGGGATTGACTTGGGCTTTAGCCCGATACACATACAATATTAGCTTACATTTACGAGCCCGTTTACCCTTCTAGCCTATTACAACGTACAATTAATTAAGTTACCAAGACCTAATATAATGAACGAACTTACATTGTTCGACTTAATATTTTGAGGCTAACAATCTCCCCCGAAGTGAGTTCATTGTGACACTCCTTCATGAGATCAATGAGATTGCTTTTGTCGTTAAGATCTTGTGGTCTTGGTCTCTGAATTCGTTGTAGGCTTGTTCCTTCATGCTTTGTGATCTTTGATCTTGAGCCTTTGTCATTGTCTTTCGACTTCGTCTTTATGTCCGAGATCTTTAAATCTTTTCCTTGCTTGTCTTGATCATCTTTGCCACCTTGCGATCTTGTGTCTTGACCAACATGCTCATACTTTGCATCATCTTGAAAGCTTGCTAACAATCTCCCTTGATAGACTTGATATCTTTGAAGGAAGATCTTGTATATCAGAGTTTGTGCGGAAGTCTTTGTCTTTAATTCTTGAGCTTTCATGATTCTTGAATCTTGATGCTTATAGAATGTCTTTGTAGATTGAGCATGAGCATGTGGTAATGAATCCGACTTCAGCTGGAATGAGGCATCACCATCTCCATCTTTATGTATCCTGAAATAAAACAGTTAGCAATAAAGCGGGTGGACGAATATGGCTTTGTCATTCGTCCGGATTTGGTTAGATTAACCTCCGGTTCCGTAGGACCGTTTTACAGTATAAATACTGTACCTGTGATCAGGTAGATTCAAAGAATCTCCTTGACATGGTTTCCAGCTCAAAGCGTAGGATCTTCTAACACAGATGTATTAGATTTGCCATGCTTGCTAGTTCTCATTACCAGAACGTCTCAAAGCAGACAACACGGTAAGAGTGAATCAGATAGTTA